>JARQOD010001536.1:0-95981 GCA_033576555.1 Oophaga sylvatica | reverse complement strand
TTCTCGTGACATATTGTACTTCAACTATAGTACGCTGATACCCAATATGTGGGGGTTAACGATTGTTTGGGCACATGGCAGAATTCGGAAGGGAAGGAGCGACATTTGACTTTTTCAACGCAAAACTGGCTGGAATTGAGATCGGACGCCATGTCGCGTTTGGAGAGCCCCTGATGCGCCTAAACAGTGGAAACCCCCCACAAGTGACACCATTTTGGAAACTAGACCTCCCAAGGAACTTATCTAGATATGTAGTGAGCACTTTGAACCCCCAAATGCTCCACAGAAGTTTATAACGTACAGCTGTGAAAATAAATAATCATATTTTTTCCACAAAAATGATCTTTTCGCCCCCAATTTTTTATTTTCTCAAGGGTAACAAGAGAAATTGGACCCCAAAAGTTGTTGTGTAATTTGTTCTGAGTGCACTGCTACCCCATATATGGGGGTAAACCACTGTTTGGGCGCAAGGCAGAGCTCAGGAGGGAAGGAGTGCCGTTTGAATTTTTCAACGCAAAATTGGCTGGAATGTCACATTTGGAGAGCCCCTGATGGGCCTAAAGCGTGGAAGCCCCCCATAATTACCCCATTTTGGAAACTAGACCCCTCAAGGCTGAACCTTAGTTTAGCCCACAGCCATATAATGTGAATGGCGGGCTTTAGGTTAAGTTAACACAAGCATATAAAAAATTGCCTGATTTTCATCCTGAAAAATTGACAATTTTTCATCCATATTGTCATTCATGTGCAATCCATATAGCATCATTTTTATACATCAGCCATGAATAAAATCTGACCATATGCAATACAGTTCTGTATGGGATGCAATATTTTCTGAGCACCCATAGATTTGAATAAGCGAGGCTAACTCAAAATACAGAAAAATCTAGTGCATGATGCGATTTTTATCTCAAAGACATCTGGTCCATGTGGAAAAACATTAATCAGAACAGTGGAAGGGCAACTGAATAACATTGGTTCTAACCCTTTCCATGTGAAGTCAATTTTTTTCACAGATGATTGGACCAAAAATACAGTCATGTGAACATATCGTTAAGTCTCATTTACACTGGCCGATAATTCGTCAGACTTTAAGACTAAGGCCGGGATCACACATGCGACGAAAACGTCTGACGCTCGCATGTGAAATCCCAGCTCTGGCGCCGGCACTCGGGAGTGGAGCGAGCGGCTGCATATAAATACATGCAGCCGCGCACTCCACTCCCAAGTGCAGGCGCCAGAGCTGGGATTTCACATGCGAGTATCGGACGATTTCCTCGCATGTGTGATCCCGTTTGTGGAAAAAAAACGGTCCGTTTTCTGGATGGAAATAAAGGTCATATTATATGCGATTGTCATGCAATTTGTATGCGATTTTTAATCGCACCATCCGTTTTCCATACGTTTTCCCTCTGTATGCAATGCGATTTTAACATGACGTTTTACATAGAGCAGTTATCACTTCCTCTCCTGTCAGCCGGGAGAGGAGCTCATTCCTTCGGGGGCTTACAGCTGAGCTGCCAGCATTAGCTGTGCTGCTAGCTGTAAGCCAGTTAACCCTTTGTGAAGGATTACAGCGTGGGACCTGACAGAGCACCGGATAGGTAAGAATAATGTTGCTTTATTATTTTCTTTTTATTACAGGAGAACAAGGGCTTCGCAAGGAGTACCTGTAAAATAAAAGATGGTCAAAAACTGTGTTATTTCATTAAAATGATTTTTAATTAAAGTGTGTGTGTGTTTTATTTTTATTTCATACAATAGGATTAATAATTGATAGTTGTCTAATTGACAACTCTCAATTATTAACCTGGCTTAAAGTCACCTTTCAATAGCAAAGTGGCCTTAACCCATTATTAACCCATTAGCCACGCTACAGGGCAATGGGAATAGACGGGCTAAGTGCCAGAAAGGGCTCATCTAATTATAGATTTGCCTTTTCTGGGGTGGCTGGGGGCAGATGTTAGTAGCCAGGGGGGGGCACAAAACTAATGCACCCTCCCTAGGCTATTATCATCTGCCCCCACTCACTGGCTTTGTCTGTCTGGTTGAGAAAATAGCGCGGGAGCCCACTCATTTTTTTCAACGAATTTACACCTTTAATTAACCTCTACATGTATGAAATTTTGCACACATACACTCATGTAATTGTTAATGCAAACCATATATCAAACTACATGAAATGACATGGTTAACTGTATGTAAACCATTTGTCATATCATGTCGGGTCTGTAATTTCATAAAAGCCGGCAATTGAATTAGCGGCTATTATACTATGTAGAAGTGTAAGAACTCTAAATATATATATATATATATATATATATATATATATGTCACAATGACATGTATATATATATGTATTCTATGTGTATATATCTAGTGTTTTGTGAGCTGTCAGTGTGATTTTACAGTACCCGGGGATGAATTGCTGGCTTTTCAAAGGACACCGGTGCGTGTGCATGGTGCGAGTGCTGTCCGATTATTTCTCGCACCCATTGACTTGCATTGGCGAGTCTCATCCAAAAATCGCTGCAAATCGCAGCATGCGCGTTTTTTTTCTCTGTCCGATTTCAGATGAGAAAAAAATCGCAAATGAGAAGTCACCTATTACATAACATTGGACCGAGTACAATTTCGATTTTTAACACTCGTTCGTTTTTCTCTCCAGTGAGTATGAACCCAATGGCTGAGAGTTTGCTCATAGAAATGGGTCAGTCCATTTTTGTGCTTCAGTTGAACCTCAAGTTGGGTGGTTTCCACCTGGACCTTTGGGGCTCAATAATGTATCTGAATTTGGCCCACTAGAGAATCCTAAATTATTTGGAGGTTACTGTTCATATTACATAGTTATTCTATCTATGACCAACTCAAAACAGTTTTATACTTATATACCTTTAAGAATAAAATGGTGCCTAAAAGCAGCGGTGTGAAGAGGATATAATGCTAGTGAATGTTGTATTTGGTATATAAAGAGCCACATTGACAGCATGGATTGACAGCACCAAAAATTATATCACAAACACAATTTTCTTGTGACTTTATAGATGGACTAAATTTTGAAAAAAAACATGAAAGAGACGTGTTATCTGTGTTTTCCAATTAATTTATATAATAGTCCCCGATGGTAAGAAAATAGAATAGAAAAGATGCCCCAAAATTCATCTGGAATGTCATGGCCTGGCAATTGTAAAGGAAGCTGCCCGCAGCGGGCCTTGATGATTTGCATGCCCAAGTGTATTCAGTGTGGCAGAACATTCCTTGAACATAACTTCATTAATAGCATGCCAAAGCAGTGTTTAATTTTGCGCATGGTACTTGTACTTGATACTGAATAAATTGAGATTTATTTTCATCATTTACATTTCATTATGATGTATATCCATCCTTTGATTCTTGGTTTTGCAATTTCAATGTTGAGGAGTATATTCACAATAAACACTGAGTCTTTATTTTGCCTCCAGTATCTGAAAGCTTCTAGAGGTTCATCTATTAACTTGCAAATGAATGTGCCTTGTACAGGAATGGCACCTGGGTATTTTTTTTCAGAAGTTGGTTTCCCCCAAAAAAAATTCTCAAAACTTAATCCTGTAATTCTGATTTGTATAAAGAAAAGAAATTAATTTTTATCTGTGCTGTACAAACACTAATATTCCATTTAAATAAATGAAGCCGCAAGAAATCAGCACTAATTTCAAAAGGAAAATGTCCCGGCTCTGTTCATACGGTGTTTTCTTATTTATAATTGCCTCATATTCTCTTCAAATAAGCTTTTGGTTGGTTTTGAAAGAAATTGATTATACTGCAAGGTTTTTTTAACAGTGTGGTTGTAAAAAGCATATTGAGTTAAAAAGTGATGTGTGTTCCTGGTGGAATTTACCGTAAACTTGTCAATGAAGCCAAAGAGCAACAGAAAAAGCTGTAAAAACTATTATCTTAAAAAAGAACTGATAATCACATTAAAAATCTGCAAGGATTTCTGATATGGATTTCTCTTGAAATTATTGGATTTTCCACCTCAAAAACACAGATCACACTGTTGAGTTTTTAGACCAGAAAAACACTAAATTCCTCTTCTATAAAGTCAAAACTTCTCAAAAACTTGGAGTTTCTGCTTAGCTTCCACTTCAAAAACTCAACAAATACTCAATACAAGATTAACTACTAGAGACTTTGTGATGTACCTTTATATCTAAACTACGACTCGTCCCACAAAAAAAACAACTTCACATAAGGCTATGCAGACGGAAAAATAAAAACGTTATGGCTCTATAATTAAATAAATGAAAAATAAAAGCGAAAGTAAAAAAGGAAAATTAGCTGCTTCCTAAAGGGGGTAAAAACAATGCTGTAAGTCTGTATGTAATCACTGTATCTCCATTATTGAGAAGGTGCAATGTATAGCTGATCTAGGAAATATGTCCCTCATTAGTTTAGATTTTGCTCTTTCTAGGATCCATTTCTAGTTTTGACTAATAGACAAATCCATGCACAAATGCGAGAAATTAAGTGTTTCTCACATCAAAAACCTGTCAAAAATAAAGTATGGCATATTTTATTGTAAGTGGCATGGAGAGAAAGGACAAAGAGAACATAGGAGCGCTTGAATGAACGGAAAGATGGCCGAGATGGGAACATTTTGTCACTTTTTTAGACATTTTATTTTCATCCCACATTAACTAGTAATGGCGCCAGTTATGCCGTCCTTTGTGATAAGTTCAAAACAGTGAAAAAGAGACTTTCTGAATCCACATCACATCACTGAATTCTGCATCAGCTAATTGAATTCTGTCCTACATTTTCTTTTTTTTTGTCAAAATGGCTGATATCACAAAAAAGCCGTGCTGCTGTAGATACACTACAATGATTTCATCAGGCACGTTCATTTGTAACCAATGATATCCAGAGCAAACACTAGATCCCTGGAAAAGTGTAATGGAGACATTTTGGGAATAACAAGTATATTACAAATATAACATATGCCATCATTAAATGTTTGTATAGACAAGAGAATATCCCTTTATTACTTTATACCTATAAGGACTTGTTCACACCACCGTATTTTCAGTCCAAGTACAAAATGGACAGCACTCGGACCAATGTTATCCAATAGAGCGGTGCAGATGACCGATTGTTTTCTGAATGTGAAAAAATGGCAGCATGAGGCTCGCCCATTCAGGTCTATGGGTGCGCACATCAGATGCCATAGAGCCGCAGTGTAACATCTGAATTTTCAGGGATATATTGCAATTCTGTACCTTAGAGAACTGTAAATGGTTAATGCGCTGTTGTAAAAAATGGGTTGTAAATGGATGATAAGTGAGAACAAAATCCTCACACTTTTCTGGATGAAACGGAACTTTTTTTATACCTACTCTCGGACACATATCTATTTCTTAGGCTATGTTCACACTGTTTTTTTTTTTAAGCGTTTATAGGTGAGTTGCTTCAAGAAACAGTCTTTTGGGGGATATTTTTTTTATCTGAGGAGGTTTAGAAGAGACTGAGATGAATTTTTGGAGAGGTTTACTTCGATATGTATTTTAAAAAAAATGTCAAACACTTTTTCCCCCTTCTGTAGTTTTTCAAATTTTGAGGAAAATAATTTGAGGAAAAAATGTCAAAAATCTCCTCATATAATACACAGTGAAGCTGACGATTTTGGAGGATTATGTCAGTGACTGTAGCTATGACCTGAGAAATCCCATATTTGCTGCAGAACTGTGACTATGACAGAAAACGACTACATGCCATCTCTTCTGTAAGTAGTAAAGCACACTTGGCTCATGTGTGCCCCGCACAGGACATATGTCACTCTGCCATGTGTCACACACCAGTGCTGAAAAGTCTCCCTACTACCATGTTTAGAGTCCAAACAAAGACTGGTAAATAATAGCAAAAATAACAACATCATATATTATTTATTATATTAATTAGATATGTTTTTTTGCCATCTAGGACCAATAATGGATCTATCGTAGAGAATCAATAGAAACAGCAGGTGGTAATAAAACCACAAAACAACGACCACAGATCCAATAATTATGTAAAAATACAAAATCTTTATTAACAATAATTAGACACAAGTCAATTGTAAATGACAAACACAATAGGTAAGTGTGGAAAACAGTGTAAACATGGAAAGACACACTTAGGCGCCGGGAACCATATGAGCAACAAGGTCAAAAAATCAGAATTATATGCACAACAATTGAATAGAATTGTAAATAACTCATGAAGAAAGAATATACATATATATATATATATATATATATATATATATATATTAACACGTGCCCACACACAAGTTATATATGGCAAATATAGGAATAAACTAAATCAGGAGAACAAACCTACATATAGATAGTATATATGCCGTGATACTGTGTGGGATGGGTAAGGGCAAACAGACTAATATCCCATAGATGTATTATTAAGCGCCCAGACACCAGACAAAAGTTACATATGTATATATGGACATCATGAGAGCAAATGCTGAATAAGCGATGTTAGAATTTGTGCAAAAAAAGACCAAGCCATACCTAAATAGTTATACCTATAAGGAATACTCGTGGCGTGCCCAAGATACCCAGCGCGGGGTGCGTCTGCCCCGACCCACGTTTCGGAAAACTCCTTCGTCAGGGGCGTGGCGAAGGAGTTTCCGAAACGTGCGTCGTGGCAGATGCACCCCGCGCTGGGTATCTTGGGCACGCCACGAGTATTCCTTACAGGTATAACTATTTAAGTATGGCTTGGTCTTTATTTGCACAAATTCTAACATCGCTTATTCAGCATTTGCTCTCATGATGTCCATATATACATATGTAACTTTTGTCTGGTGTCTAGGCGCTTAATAATACATCTATGGGATATTAGTCTGTTTGCCCTTACCCATCCCACACAGTATCACGGCATATATACTATCTATATGTAGGTTTGTTCTCCTGATTTAGTTTATTCCTATATTTGCCATATATAACTTGTGTGTGGGCACGTGTATATATTATATATATATATATTCTTTCTTCATGAGTTATTTACAATTCTATTCAATTGTTGTGCACATATTTCTGATTTTTTTGACCTTGTTGCTCATATGGTTCCCGGCGCCTAAGTGTGTATTTTCATGTTTGCACTGTTTTCCACACTTACCTATTGTGTTTGTCATTTACAATTGACTTGTGTCTAATTATTGTTAATAAAGATTTTGTATTTTTACATAATTATTGGATCTGTGGTCATTGTTTTGTGGTTTTATTACCACCTGCTGTTTCTACTACCATGTTTGCATGATAACATGGGAGGCTCAGCGGTGGGGGGGAGACAACTGTATTCAAATCAATTGAAACTAAAGTTAATTGCATACGAATGGATAAAGAATGCCAAGATAACAAGTGACAAAGTTGTTACCAGAGCCCCCCAGAGCGCCGGCCAATCACAGTGCCGATTCAAACAATACCCCGCCCAGAACCTGGAGGATAAAACTGTCACCTCATGTCCTGAGATTACAGAACTTTTACAATTTGTGACTGATCTCACCTGAGCCCCAGGACTAAGGACCTCCATAACTACGATACCAGACTACAGCCACCAGGACTAAGTCTTCAGATAAATATCCAAGACCGTGAACCGATATCTCTACGTCCATCGTAAGTCTACAATCTCTTACAGTCACTTCCAATGCGGATTAAAGGCAGTTGTCCTGCAGTGGAGGGGTGGATAAACTGTGGGAAGTTTGAAGTCGGATTGAGATGCTGTGACTTTTCTACGTTCTTGTTAGCACTGTTTTCATCTGTCAGTAATCCTGTGCAGCCACTCTGGATGTGATAGGGAACATAGATTGTGATCTGCCTCACATAGTGCTGACATAAGACAGGTGACAAGTGGTTTCTGAGGTTCTAGGTCAGACCTGGGGATCGCTGACAAAGACCACACAAGAAACTTTACAGCCTGTGATGTCTCCTACCTGCCCTGCAGATTGGGGCTGTGCTTCATTGGAGTCTGAAGTGACAGCTGGGAGGGGAACGCACAAGTTCTGTTCTTAAGCCCTTTCACACATCGCGGCGCTAATTAACCGCACGCGCTGAAAAATGCTTTCCATTCGGCGCATGCGTTAGTTTGCCGGATGGTTCGATGCTTGAACACAGAACCACCGCAAAAAAAACTTTACATGTCCGTTTTTTCCCTACCTGCCCTGCAGATTGTGGGGCATGTGTTCGCGCATGGGCAAGTTTCAGATGCGGCGCTGCGGGAAATGCGGGGCGCCGCAAGGAAAACGTGTTAACTACCTAAGAAACAGTCTGTCAGTGAGGAAAAGTTTACTTTGAAGGATCCATTTTTAGGGGGATCCCGCACCCCACAGTACAGATTGGCCCTGATCAGTGAGTATAGAGGGGGTACAATGGGTGATGCACTGTCTGGTCTCTCCAGTATGTACAGTGCTGTCCATGCCATGTGCTGATCTAGTCTTTGTTCCCATGTGCAGATTTTGACCCTTGTTTCTATGATGGGTTGTGCGGTTTGGTTAGTGCTTGCCCCCTGTGGCTGTAAATCACCTGTCAGTTCTGTGAGCAGTGCTGCTGCTGCTGTGTCACTTGTCTGTCACTTCTGCTGATGGCTGTGATGCAGCAGGTAAATGGCTGTATCCTGTGTCCACATGCCCATGCCCTGCTCACATACTCAGCCCTCCTCCCCATCTTTTTGGAAAGGAAGGGTTGATGGGGGGACATCCATTTGCTCTGCCTTTGGTTTGTGGGAAGGTCTTTGCTCTATTCTGCTTGTTTTGGAGGGAGAAGGCTTCATTCTTTGCATTTGAACAGACAGGCTGGGGGTCTTCAGCCTATTGTCTTGTATGGGAAGGATTGTTTGGAGACTTGAGAACAGCCATCCTCTGGCTCATCACCATTTTTGTATTTGTTATTATTCAATGCCCATACTGTGACAGTGAACAGATCCTTGTACTGATGTTTTTCCACTTTTCTATGTATTGATTTCTATGTTGCAGTGCTATATGCATCCTTTGGAGGCAAATGACAGTTTTTTGCGGAGGTTTCTGCAACTACGAAATCAGTGCTTGTTTATATGAAAGGGCTGGTTATTGCTGCAGGAAGCCCCATTCAAATAAATGGACAGGTTTTTTTCTGACAACAAATCCCGCCAAGAGGGACTAAGGCTCTGTTCACATGTCCAGTAATCATCTGTTAGTTATGCATACACAACTTTTTTTTGTCTGGCAAAAAAAAAAAGGATCTATTTTGTAACATTGAAATCTATGGAAAACTTATCTGTTTAAATAGGTGTCCCGTTTTTCTTTTATTTGCAATGGATCAGTTTTTTGCTTCCTGGGTCAGTTACAACGGATGACTACTGGACATGTGAGCTGTCTCGTAATCATCCATTTGAAACTGATCCATTACAGAGTAAGGGCCCCGTCTCACATAGCGACGCACCAGCGATCCCGACAACGATATGAACTTGTCAGGATCGCTGGTGTGTCGCTACATGATCGCTGCTGAGCTGCCAAACAGGCAGCGATCAGGACAGCAACACTGCGGGTAACGTCGCTTAGTAACCCGCAGTGTACGTTGGATACCAGCCCGTAACTCATCAGGTTTCCAGGCGCTGCATGGTGCCTGGAAACCCGATGTGCACCTTGGTTACCATCTCCCCTGCAGCAGCGTGTTGGTATCCAACGTACACATCGGGTTTCCAGGCACAGCCCCGCGCCTGGAAACCCGTTGTGTACCTTTTGGGTTACCAGCTGATCGCTGGTCTCCTGCCTATCACACGCAGCAATGCGTGCTGGCCAGCAGGAGACCAGCGATCAAAAAAAGTCCTGGCATTTCTGACACGACCAGCGATTCACAGCAGGGGCCTGATCGCTGGAACGTGTCAGACATAGCGAGATCGCTGCTGAGATCGCTCTTGCGTCACAAAACTTGTGACTCAACAGCAATCTCGCTAGCGATCTCGCTATGTGAGACGGGGCCCTAACGGTCATTTAATCTTTCATAAATGAATAGTACAAATGAAAATAAGCAACTTTGTAATATATCTTATCAGAGAAATCTGCTTTTTTCCCTTACACAATTGATCAGTCATCAAAATTGTCAATTCTGAGGTAAAATGTGTATTCAGTGAAGACTTTCCCATTACTGAGATAGGAGATGGCAGCTGCTGGTAAGATTCTATGTAGTTGCCAGGAGGGAGGAGCTACAGGCAGAGCTCCTCCCCTCTGAGGGAGTTAGGAAGATGGCTGTCAGTCAAGCCAATGGTTTTCAATATTTCTGTATAGCCAGCCTTTATACTGTGACAGTCGACCAATGAGTGTCTGTCTATAGCTACTTATTAGGAGTCCCATTAGATTAATAGTTAACATACTTCTATTTTTAACTATTTTTTTTATTTCTTCCCATGTTTATGGCTTATGCACATGACATTGCCTTTTAGGACCCATATCTATCAAATATTTATGGTGTATCCTTTAGATGTGTCATATGTCTTTGATTGAAGTAAAGGGTATGCCACACTAAACAGCGTCGCTAACGAGATCGCTAAAAAACGTCACTATTTAGCGATCTCGTTAGTGACGCCGGTGTGTGTGGCATGTACTAGCGACGTGGCCCCTGCTGTGAACTCGTTCATCGTTCACATCGTTCCGGACCCTATTTTTATCGTTGGCGTCCCGCTGGTGAGCATATATCGCTGAGTGTGGCACCTTTTTTTTAGCGATGTGCGGTGTTTTTGTACCGCCAAAGTCGTTAAGGAGATCGCTAACGGCGATAGCGTCCTTAACAACATCGCTAAATTAGGCAGCTACTAGCGATATTATAACAATCCCCCTAGCGATCTCATTAGTATGCGACGTTAACGAGATCGCTAGCGGGATTGTTTAGTGTGGCAGTACCTTAAGTCTTTTTTGTGCAGCATATTTGGACTATTGACTCCATATGTCCAGTCTAAGCAACCTAGAATAACCTCTTCAAGTAGCTATCATCACTATTTGGAATGGGGGAGGGGGTCTACCAATGAGGAGAGGTGAGAAGAGGAATGTGTTAATGAAACAAGGTGGCTTCTTCTCACAGTACATAGACAATGCTAAGTAGGATGACCATTATGTGTAAATGTAGCCCTTCACCACTCTCTGGAAAAGGCCATTTCAGGAATTAACCGACTCCTGTAGTGCAGTTATATCTTTCAGTCCTGGTAGATTATTCATGACTGCCATTTCTACACTATATAAACCATACATTTTTCATGCTGTCTATATCTCTACAAGTGTTTGACCCAATGTTTCTCACCACAGGACCAATGATGACCAACGAAATGGAATGTGCCCCGACTGACAGTGGAAATGACAGCATTGAGGTGGAGCTGAAAGTTCCCAGTACAAAGAGGAAGCGCAGAGGAAATCTGCCGAAAGCGGCTGTGAATGTCCTACGCAACTGGTTGCATGAGCACAAACACTATGCTTATCCCACAGAGGAAGATAAAACAAATTTATCTACAAAGACTGAACTCACAGAGTTGCAGGTACGACCCCAACAATTTGTTGTATATGAATAGCCACTAAGATAGTGGGTTCTCCTTTGAAGCCAGTTTTTTAGGGTGGTTGGATAATAATGACACAATAGTGGTGATGGAGGGGAGGTATCAAATTGGTTTTCTGGAATCTTCCAATGCTTTTGTATTTCTTGCAAAAAATAATTGCAAGAAAAAAAGGTTTGCCCCCTTAAATAGTGCCTCTCTTGACTTTGCTATGTGGTAGTGCAGCATGGCCTTATTCCCTTAAATGGGCTTTCTGCAATGCCAGGCAAGGTCTTCCATATCTCATACACCCCCTGTAATACTATAATTGCTTGTTCATGTAAGGGTTTAGCTGATCTTTTTCTCTTTTCACTTGTAGATATGCAACTGGTTTATCAATGCTCGGAGACGGATCTTGCCGGACATGCTACGCAAGGATTGTAAAGACCCTAACCAGTATACGCCCTCTCATAAGGGAAACGGGAATCCCAAATCTCCTCCTAATCAGCATAGACCAATTTCCTTCTCCCCAATGGAGCACCTTACCATATCTGGTATGCTGGCTGTCCCCACTATGGCTGGTAACATAGTGCCTCTGTTCTACCCTGTTGGAAATCCCAATCATGCTTTCACTACAGTGAGTCGTGATGTCGCTGTGAAGGATGAAGCCCCAGGCGTGAATACTGAGTGTTCATCTTTAGAACTGCCTACACCTTCAACACCGCCTCCCAAGAAAAAACGTTACAACTCAGCAGCTGATGATTCAACAGAGGATGAGTTATCACTATCTCCTTCAGACTTTGAGGACATTGAGAACCTCAGCCCATTGGATATCCTGGCAATGGTGGCCTCCAAGAGATATGATTCTTTGAGAGCTAAAGAAGCCAGGCTTGATGCTGAGAGACGTTCTTGAGGCCAGCATCTGGATTCACGTCTCAGGGATGATGACGATGGAAACACCACTGTGATTCCTTTGCCTCTACTCCTTGAATTTTTTTTTCCTTTGCCATTTTTATAAGAATATTGATTACCTCAATGACAGGCCAAGCCAGGATGCAACTGACTCTTTACTATCTGCAAAGAATGCACAAACCCTCATCCTTTTTGTGAGGGCTCTTTGCGACTAGATGAAATGGCAGGTCATAATCTAATCTTAATTTTTTTTCTTTTTTTATGAACTTTAAGTACTTAAGGTTTATATTATATATTGAATCATCGGCTACTTTTTCTGCAGCTGGGACATATAATGGAGCATAGGCACCTTGGAACACTGCAGGTGGGGTGAGCATGTTATTTGAACCCTTACAGCATAGTGTTCTGCAAATATGCTGCTACCCCCCTCTGCACTTTATTGATCATGGCTCATCCGGAATGTAACAACTATGGCTGATGGAGAAGGTCACTTGCACGTGGCTATAGACCAGCCTTCTCTGACATGCTCAGCCTCCTTATACATTGCCGTTTAGCTATTGTTTACTTACTATTTTATTTTTAAAGGTATTTGATACTGTGAATAGTAATTGCTGTTATATGACCTTACACTATTCAGTATGTACTACAGATTTTTTTTTCTTGATTTTTGTATTCCAGCGTGATTGGCATTTGACACCAAATCTACTATCCCACGAGGAATAGAAAAAACAGTATTATTTAAAAATCTTTTCCATTTGCTTCACAGATGCCCGTCTTCTGTTCTTGTAGGATTAAAAAACGATTTTTTTTAATCTTTGTATTTTTTTTATTTAATGCACAGCAATGCTGTGTGTAAATTGCATAGGCCACGTGCACACATTCACTATTTTACATTTGTAAGCCAAAACCAAAGGAAAAGTATAATAGAAACACGTTTTTGTCATGAAAATATTGGGCAGCACGGTGACTCAGTGGATAGCTCTGCAGCCTTGCAGCGCTGGAGTCCTAGGCTTGAATCCCACCAAGGACAACATCTGCAAGGAGTTTGTATGTTCTCCCTGTGTTTGCGTGGGTTTCCTCCGGGTACTCTGGTTTCCTCACACACTCCAAAAAAACATACAGATAGGGTGAGTTTCCACGGTCAGGAAACGCTGCGTGTTTGGCGCTGTGCGCTGGCGCAGCGCCAAACACGCAGCGTCCAGATGTTACAGCATAGTGGAGGGGATTTCAAGAAATCCCGTCTCCACTATGCGTAACAATACGCAGGTGGCAAACCTGCGTAAACGGACATGCGGCGCGTCTTTTCAGACCGCAGCATGTCCTCGCGTATTGCGGCGACGGTGCGTCGCCGCAACATAATTAACACAGGGCTATGAAGCCCTGCGCTCTTTCCGGAGGTGTTCCGGAGGTGTCCTGAACACCTCCGGAAAGATCGCGCGTCAGAAAGGGGGCGGGCTTAGACGGAGCGGAATTTCCGCTCCGTCAAAAGCGCTATGGTTCCGGACCGTGGAACCATAGCCATAGGGAATCTAGATTGTGAGCCCTTTCGGGACAGCGATGATAATGTGTGCAAACTGTAAAGCGCTGCGGAATATGTTAGCGCTAAATAAAGATTATTATTGAGCTAAAATACTGAACATGTGAACATGGTCTTATGAGTTGGATTCATCTCGTATGATCACTTTAATCGTATAACCACTAGATGGCGCAATAATACAAAACTCAATTTTTCCAAGTTTTTTTTTTCTTTTTTATACCATGAGGGCTCTCTGCAATGTACAGCTCTACTTTTCACCCTTCCCCGTTATATATGTTATATATTATGTAACAGTGGAGAAATCCAAAAACCTTAAGCTAGATTGAGATTGTTCCTATTTTAGTGTTTTTTTTAATATGGTGAATAGTATACTTTTATGTAAATGTTTCATATGTGTGTCTTGAGCTTATGAAAACACAAACTACAATCTTACCTCTTCTGAAAAATGTATATGTTTAGGTTTCTATATTTAAGCAGAAAATAAGTGCCTTAAATGATTTCCAAAGACCTTTATAACTTTTTTTCTTTTTCTGTGAGCTGCAATGTAATGTGATTGCATGAAATGTAGGACGCTTAGGACATAACCAGTACTCTCCACTCTGCGGAGTCTTCATTTTCATGTAAAGGCACGTTATTTCTGAGAAAATCCTTATCTTTCTTATAGAAATCTGTTTTTCTGTTATTTTAAGTGCAGAGAGGCAATTGCAGCTCTTTCCCTGCCCGCTGCCTGCCTCCTGTTACTGACATACAAGTCACTGACTTGAGCCAAGGACAGGAGGCAGGGAGTAGTCAGAGAGATCAAGAGAGCTGCAAGTGCATTCTCCAGCACAGCCGCACTTGCAGCTCATTAGCATACCATTTACACTGGATTTCTCCAAAACGGCAAAATTGATTTCTACAAGAAAGGTAAAGACTTACTCAGCATTAAAGAGCCTTTAAAGCATACCATTAGTTTGTGGTATAAAATCCTGATTACTGGTTCTGTAACGTTCAGGAGCTGTGGGGAGCCATTTCTTTACGTCACCTGTATGAGCAATTCTTGAGCACTTTTAAAAGCAAGGGGCTCAATATAAAAACAAGAAATTGCTCTATCATGGTTTGAATGAGAAATCACTTTCCCCAGCTGGCTGAATATACACAATATTCACAGTATTCATTTTTTTTATTTCCCTTTTTTATTTATCTTTTTATTCAACTTTACCAAAAAAAGTGAGCATTTCCATATAAGATTCCTCTTAAATGTGATTACTTACTGTTTTTAACTCAAATTGTGACAATTTCATTCAAATGGCATCTTTTTCTGATTTTGGAGCATCATTTAGGACTTTCAGTTATCTAGCATACATTGTGCAAATATGCTAGAAAGTGGCATAATTGAAAAAAGTAAATGTTTAAGCTTCATGAGACAATTGAACGTAAAGTTTGTTTGTGTGTATTCCAAATCATGTAGCATGAAATATATAGTAGATACCGGAGAATGAATTTTGTGGGTGGGCTAGTAAATGTACTTGTTAAGGTACTGCCACACTTAGCGATCTCGTTAGCGATCACGATAACGACGCAATCGTTGGTGTGATCTCTTTTAGGGCGCTAGTAGCTGCCAAACAGGAGATCTCATAAACGACTCATCAGCGGTCAGCAATCTCTTTAACGACTTTGGCGCTCGTTAGGATGTCATTCACATGTAAAGCGCCATGGAATAAATGGCACTATAAAAATCTATAATAATAATAATAATAATAATTAGCATGTACTGAGCGCTTCTGATTCATAGGAATTTCCAGCATCGCTCCTGCTCTCTGCGTCCTGCTAGCCTGCTTTGCAACTTCTGCGATCCTCTCTGTGACGCAAAAGAGAACTTACAGATATTGCGATCCACTCCGTGATGCAAAACAGTCATGCGTCACAAACGAGGTCGCTCGTCGTTCGCAAAAGGTGCCAAACACAGTGATTCAGGCTCACCAGCGGGACACCAACGATCAAAAAACGGTCCAGAACTCTAGTGAACGATCAGCGACATCACAGCAGGGGCCACATCGTTGCTACATGCCACACACAACGAGGTCGCTAACGAGATCGCAAAATAGTGACGTTTTAGTGATCTCGTTAGCGATCTCGTTTAGTGTGGCATACCCTTTACTTGTTGTGGTTTGCTGCTCAATTTCATTGGTACTCACTTAAAATGACATTTTTGTGAATTTTTTGTTTGCGGTTTGAATTACATTGGATTGAAATAAAGATTTTCATACTTAAGTATTCTCTGAGTCCTTATTA
Organism: Oophaga sylvatica; assembly: GCA_033576555.1. Lineage (NCBI taxonomy): Eukaryota > Metazoa > Chordata > Amphibia > Anura > Dendrobatidae > Oophaga > Oophaga sylvatica. Next base: position 79,735 of record JARQOD010001536.1, on the reverse strand, counting down.
TAGCGAATGTTTATTAAAACCGCAGCCACAAGCTACAGCGTAATTCTAGGAAGCTCCAAGTGGTCACTACCCTTCAGATAACTTATCTCATTTGATCATGTACTTGATTGACAATCACTTTACTTATTACAGTGGATTAGTTTAAAGCACTGGGCACAAGATTTAAGCCTACAGATTTATTTAATTCTCCAGATTGCAACAATGGCAGCAATAGAAGTGTTATTCCATGGGGATTCTTGAATGTGCAGTTGTCTGTCCTAAAGGGGTGGCATGCACTAACTTGCCATTCAGTAAACTTAAGGGCACCAAAGAAATATTGAAGATCACTCCTTGCTTAACCCCTTCACCCCAAAGCCTATTTTCACCTTCCGGTCCAGGCTAACTTTTTTCAATTCTGACCACTGCCACTTTATGATGTCGTAACTCTAGAAGGCTTGGATCCCACTAATTCTGAGAATGTTTTTTCGTGACGTACTGTACTTCATGATAGTGGTAAAATTCTTTGATATGACCGGCAGCTCTTTGGCAAGCGGGTATCCGCTGTGTCCAAAGTGCTGCCATTCCGAACAGTGGAAACATACCCTAAAGGTTAAAAGTTGATTAGCAAATTTTCATTTTTACAACAAAATTTACAAAACCATTTTTTTTAGGGACCACATCACATTTGAAGTTACTTTGAGAGCCCTATATGACAGAAAATACCCAAAAGTGACAACATTCTAAAAACTGCTTCACATTCACATTCAAGCAGTTTTTTTACCCTTCAGGTGCTTCACAGAAATTAATGGAATGTGGAAAAATATAGGCATTTAACTTTTTTACAAAATTTATTTTAGAATTTAGTTTTTTTTTTACTTTCACAAGGATAACAGGAGAAAATGGACGATACAATTTGTTGTGCAATTCCTCCATAGCATGGCGCTACCCCAGATATGGGTGAAAACCACTGTTTGGGCGCACAGCAAGGCGAGGAAGGGAAGGAGCACCATTTGACTTTTTGAATGTAAAATTTACTAGCATAATTAGCTTGTGTTTGCAGAGCCCCTGATGTGCCTAAGTGGAAACACCACAAGTGACACCATTTTGGAAACTAGACCCCTCAGGGAACTTATTTAGATGTGTACCCTGATAGCACCTTGAACCTCCAGATGCTTCACAGAAGTTTATAATGTTGAGCCGTGAAAAAAAAAATCTAATTTTTCCCACAAAACAGTTTTTAGCTCCAAACTTTGCATTTTCATAAGTGTAGCAGGAGAAATTGCACCATAAAATTTGTTGTGCAATTTCTCCTGAGCATGCTGATACCTCATATGTGGGGAAACCCCCACAAAAGACAATTTTGGGAACGAGACCCCTCAGGGAAGTTATCTAGATGTGTGGTGAGCACCTTGAAGCCCCAGGTGATTCAGTAAAGTTTATAACGTTGAGCCAGGAAAATAAAAAAAAAAATCACATTTTTCCCACAAAAATGTTTTTTAGATCCAAATTTTGTATTTTCACAAGGGTAACAAGAGAAAATAGACACCAAATACCAATACCCCATATATGCTCGAAAACTACTTTTGAGGCACAGTGCAAAGCTCAGAAGGGAAGGAGCGCCATATTACAGTACAGTTTTTGCTACACTGGTTTAAGGGTGCCATGTCACATTGGCAGAACCCCTGAGGAGCAAGAACAGCAGAACCTCCCATAAGTGACCCATTTTTACAAACTAAACCTTTCCATGAATTCATCTAGGGGTGCAGTGATTATATTGACAGCACACGTGTGTCACAGAATTTTATACCATTCAGCAGAGAAGAAAAAATAATGACATTTTTACCTCCAAGATTGTGTGCTAGCCTCAAATTTTACATTTTTATACAGGGAAATGTGTAAAAATGGCACCAACATTTATCCCACAATTTCTGCTGAATGTAGAAATAACCCATATGTGGCTGTACAGTACTGCTTAGCTACACTGCAAGGGACATGTTGTGCGCATGTTGGGAAGGGGTTAACCACCATGCCCACCAAAGTTTAGCACCATAAGCCTCTTCTAAGTAAAAATTAGCCCTTGTAGCTCGCCTGCTCCTTCCACATGATTCCTAAATCACCACCAAAGAGGCTATATGCATTAAAACGGCGGTCATTAATATTGCCTTATTCTGGATCGCCAGTTTACCATGGCGGTCAGGAATAAGTGAATCACGCTTCCCCCGCCGGCACAATTCCCCCTGGTAACATCAGTACACGGCAGCTGACAACCTGCTGTATCTGTGCCTGACGGGTTTGGTGCCAAATAACATCTTAAATAACGCTGTAATTAAATATATAAACAAACGTCAAAACTTCCTGAAAAACAAACCCTAATATGGCTCATTCAGGAAAAAAAATAAAAAAGTCTCAGATTATGATGATACAAAAAGAAATTCATTTTTGTAAAATAATGTTATTAGTCTGTAAAAAGCAGCAAATCATAAAATAAATTAAATTTGATAGGTATAATCGTACTGACTCCAAGAAAAAATCAGTCTCCTTCTTTACCGCACAGCGATTGGGACAAGATCAAAACAATATTTGAATTGCTGTTTTTTGTTCTTTCTGCCTTTAAAAAACCTGTATAATAACCAATCAAAAAACGTTATGTACTCCAAAATGTACAAAAATCTCCAACTTGTCATGCAAAAAAGCTTTCATGCAGCTCTGCTCACAATAAAATAAATAAAATAAAATAAAAAAGTTATAGCTCTCAGAAAATGGAGATGAAATAACATTTTTTTTTATAAAAATGTATTTTTAATGTGTGATAATAGCAAAAAAAAAAGATATAAATCTGGGATGATGTAATCGTATCAACCCAAAGAATAAAGTCGTCTTATCACTTATACTGCACGAGGAATGTCCCAAAATAAAAATAAGATCTGTTCTTGTACTCGTCTTTTTGTTCATTCTATCTTTCAAAAATCAGAATAAGACTTGGCTCACATTTATCCTGCGCTGTCCGCTGAGCGCTTACATATATTATCAGAGAGAGAACAAATTGTATAAAAATTAAAGGTCAAGCACACATATAAATATGGATCATAAAAAACGTGCAATAAAGACCAATAACATAGTAATATCAATAAAAAACACAATTTTATTAGTAATACTGAATATTAAAATCAAGAATAATAATAGCTGAGCAAGGTAATGGAGCACGTAACACATATAATAATAATTATATTAAAAAATTCATTATGCTCCTGATAGGTTAATAAATAATTAATATTGCATAATGCCCAAAAAATTATATTAAATATACAAATAACATGATAACTCCTTAATAGTATAACATATGTCATGAGAAATCAGGTGAAAACAAATCACATTGTGAATAAAAAAAAATATATAAAAAGGTAAGCGCAAAAAACTGTGTACAAAAAACTGCAATGACAATTACACGAATAATGCAGCATAAGATGTGTGAGCCAATAAAGAGAAAAATAAAATGCTGGAAGTGCAAGAAGACAATGTGATAATGTTGAGAGCGAATATGCTAATGGCAAAGATAAGGTGCCTCACAAAAATCAAAGAATATCAGCATTATTTACCTAAGGGAAATGTGCTGCTGGGTCCCGTACACGCGTTTCGGCGCTTGCTTTCTTCAGGGGGAGTGAGCGCTTGCATAGCGGTTTCTGTGTAAATTCCCAAAACCGTGATTCCGACAAAACCCCCAATGGAACCAGTCACTTAAGAGGCATATGGAGTCACTTTGGACTCCGTCTGGTCTCTGTTCCGATAGTGTCCCATCATTTTCTGGTGGTGTCTCATCTATCTCATTACGGAGGGTGGTTCCTTCAAGGCTCTGAATCGCATTTTTATGAGATTTACATGGAAACCTGTTATGTTTCGGTAGCTGAGGAGAAATTGCAAAAGTAGCAAACGTAGTAATACACCAGTGAGGCTGGAAACTATTGGATTGCAGTACCCTAAATTAACCGCCACACTAGAAGTAGCCGTGGAGCGTACCTACGGTGATCCTAGACGCCTCATCACAGCCGGAGAGATAACTACACCTAAAGGCAGAAAGATGAAAGCTAGCCCGAGCAGATCCCAGAATGAAGCCCAAATGTAATGGCGGTTAGACAAGAAGAAAACACGGACACAGACAGAAAATAGAATCAGAAAACGCTGGGGCCCAATCTGTCTAGATAGAAAAGTATAGGAAAGAATTCTGACTGCAACCCAAAAAACACTTAAAAAAATACCAACACTTCTGATTAACAAAAAAACAGGAACAGAACAAAAGAGCAAATACAAAATGAGCACAATTGCAGCGCCAGACCCCAAAAGGGGTCCAGGCTGAAGTGCCCTGCAAACAGCAAAACAGGCAAGGAAAATCCAACCAGAGGAAACAAAACAGCAAATCACTTATCTAAAAGAGAGCAGGAATGCAAAACCAGGAAGAACAATTGATTACAGGCAAGGCTGATGGGAACTCAGGTCACTTATATCAGACCATTCAGAGCCAGCTGAAGGCCATTCACCAATTAGTTCATTACCCTCAGCAACCACCGGAGGGAGCCCCAGCTCAGAAGTCGCCTCCAAAGTATTCACAACAGTACCCCCCCTTGAGGAGGGGTCACCGAACCCTCACCTGCACACCAGGATGAGCTCGATGATAGGCACGGATCAGTCTCCCAGCATGGATGTCCAAAGAAAACACCCAAGAATTGCTCTCCTGACCATAACCTCTCCACTTAACCAAATACTGGAGTTTCCGTCTAGCAAAACGAGAATCCAATATTTTCTCAACCACATACTCCAAATTGCCCTCAACCAAAACAGGGTCGGAAGGCGCAGCCATAGGAACCACTGGCTCGACAAACCTCTTCAATAAGGACTTGTGGAACATGTTATGGATCTTAAATGTCCCTGGAAGAAGCAAACGGAAGGAAACCGGATTAATAATTTCCATGATCTTATAAGGTCCAATGAACCTTGGCTTAAATTTTGGAGAAGCAACCTTCATAGGGATATTTCTTGAGGACAACCAAACCAAGTCCCCCACTTTAAAACGAGGACCATCAGTCCTATGCCGGTTGACAAACCGCTGGGCCTGCTCTTGAGAGGGAGACAACCTCTCCACTACCTGGTCCCAAATCTGCTGCATACGCTCCACAATAGAGTCAACCCCCGGACAGACAGAAGCCTCCGCCTGTCCGGAAGAAAATCGAGGGTGAAACCCAGAATTGCAGAAAATTGGAGACATCAAGGTGGCAGAGCTAGCCCTATTATTAAGAGCACACTCAGCCAAAGGCAAAAAAGAGACCCAGTCATCTTGATCAGCAGACACAAAACATCTCAAATAAGTCTCCAAGGTCTGGTTTGTTCTCTCGGTTTTTCCATTGGTCTGAGGGTGGAATGCAGAGGAGAAAGATAACTGAACACCAAGTTTAGAACAAAATGTCCTCCAAAATCTGGAAACAAACTGGACTACTCTGTCAGTCACAATGTTCTCCGGATTGCCATGTAACCGAACCACGTGCTGAAAGAACAAAGGCACCAATTCGGAGGAGGAAGGCAACTTAGGTAATGGCACAAGATGTATCATCTTGGAAAACCTATCACAGATTACCCAGATAACGGTCATTCTCTGAGAAACTGGGAGGTCGGAAATAAAATCCATAGAAATATGGGTCCATGGCCTCTTGGGCACAGGTAATGGCATTAACAAACCACTAGAACGAGAGCAAGGCTTGGAACGAGAGCAAGTTCCACAGGACTGCACAAAGTCCCTGACGTCACGAGACAAAGTAGGCCACCAAAAGGACCGACTCACCAAGTCTCTGGTACCAAAAATCCCAGGATGACCAGCCAACGCGGAACAATGAATTTCAGACATCACACTCTTCTTCCACTGGTCTGGGACAAACAATTTCCCAACAGGGCAGCGCTCCGGTTTATCCTCCTGACACCCCACCAGAGCCAGTCTCAAATTGGGCGAGATGGCGGAAAGAACTACACCCTTTTTCAAAATAACAGCAGGATCAGATAACTCAGGAGAATCCGCAAAGAAACTCCTCGAGAGGGCATCCGCCTTAACATTCTTAGTGCCCGGAAGAAAAGAAACCACAAAATTAAAACGTGTGAAACACAAGGCCCACCTGGCCTGTCTAGGATTAAGTCGCTTGGCTGATTCAAGATATACCAGGTTCTTATGGTCCGTGAGGACCACCACCTGATGTTTGGCTCCTTCCAGCCAATGTCTCCACTCTTCAAAGGCACACTTAATGGCCAATAACTCCCGATTACCCACGTCATAATTATGTTCAGTTGGAGAAAAATTTTGAGAGAAAAATGAACAAGGGTTACTCTTAGAGGTCTCTGGATCCCTTTGGGACAAAACGGCACCTGCCCCAATCTCAGAGGCATCAACCTCCACCTGGAACGGCAGGGAAACATCAGGCTGCCGTAGAACAGGAGCAGAAATGAATCTCTGCTTAAGTTCCTGAAACGCAGAAACTGCCTCAGGAGGCCAATTCACCACATCGGAACCCTTTTTGGTCAAATCAGTTAATGGTTAAACAATACCGGAGAAATTACCAATAAATTTACGATAAAAATTGGCAAAACCTAAAAATCTCTGAAGAGCCTTCAATGAAGTAGGTTGAACCCAATCACAGATGGCCTGAACCTTGACCAGGTCCATTTCAATAACAGACGGAGACAAAATGAATCCCAGAAATGAGACCTTCTGTACGCCAAAAAGACACTTAGATCCCTTCACATACAGTGCATTCTCTCTCAAAATCTGGAACACAGTCCGAACATGTTTCACATGAGAGTCCCAGTCTTTGGAAAAAATCAAGATATCATCCAAATAAACGATCAGAAATTTATCCACAAAACCCCTGAAAATATCATTCATGAAGGATTGGAAGACGGAAGGGGCATTAATAAGCCCAAAAGGCATCACTAGGTACTCAAAATGCCCCTCTGGGGTATTAAACGCCGTCTTCAATTCATTCCCGTGCTTAATGCGAATAAGGTTATATGCCCCCCTGAGTTCAAGCTTGGTAAACCAACTCGCACTTTTCACTCTGGAAAATAGGTCAGAAATCAAGGGTAACGGATATTGATATTTCACAGTGATCTTATTCAGGAAGCGATAATCAATGCACGGCCTCAATGAACCATCCTTTTTGGCCACAAAGAAAAAAACGGCGCCCAAGGGTGAAGAGGATGGTCTGATATGACCCTTCTCCAAAGACTCCTTGATATAAGATCGCATAGCATCGTGTTCAGGTAGAGATAAATTAAAAAGGCGACACTTAGGAAATTTACCACCAGGCACTAACTCAATATCGCAATCATAGCTCCTGTGAGGAGGTAATGATGCAGATTTACTCTCACTAAACACATCTGAAAAATCAGTCAAAAAGTCAGGGACATCCTGAGACTGGGGAGAGGCAGAAAAAACAGGAGTGTCAGTATTAACACATTGGCAGCCCCAACTGGTCACAGACACAGATTTCCAATCCAAAATAGGATTATGAGACTGTAACCAAGGGAAACCTAGTACAATAATGTCAAGCAGATTATGCAGCACCAGAAATTTGCAACTCTCCTGATGATCTGGTTCAACCCTTATTATCACCTGAGTAGAAAACTGGGGTTTATTCTCCGCCAAAGGGGTAGAATCAATGCCCAGTAAAGGAATAGACTTCCGCAGTGGTATCATGGGAAACCCACAAGGTTTGGCAAAGTTAAAATCCATCAGGTTAACAGCTGCTCCTGAATCAACAAAAGCCTGAGCCGAAAATATGGACAGGGAGCAAATCAGGGTAACAGTCACCAGAAATTTAGTCTGAACGCTACCCAAGACAAGTGAGTGCGCAAAACGTCCTTCCCGTTTAGGGCAGACGGAAATAGCATGAGGGGCGTCACCACAGTAGAAACATAACCCATTGCGCTTTCGAAACTCATGACGCTGAGCACCAGAAGTCACCCCATCACACTGTATGGGCTCAGGAGCTGGCACACAAGGCAACGCTATCTCATGCATACCTCTACGCTCATGCAAACGTCTGTCAATTTGAATAGCCAAAGACATAGAATCATTGAGACCAGAGGGAACAGGGAATCCCACCATAACGTCCTTTACATTTTCTGACAGACCCTTCGAAAAAGGGCTACCAAAGCATAACCATTCTATTTGGTCAGAACTGCCCACTTTCGGAATTTCTGACAGTATAGCTCAGCGTCTTCAAGACCCTGATTTAATGCCAACAAGGTCTTTTCAGCTTGATCAGTGACATTAGGTTCATCGTGCAATAACCCCAGAGCCTGAAAAAATACATCAACATCACTCAAAACAGGATCCCCAGGTGTCAGGGAAAAAGTCCAATCCTGAGGGTCGCCGCGCAGCAGAGAGATGACAATTTGAACCTGCTGTGCTGCGTTCCCTGAGGACTTAGGCTTCAAGGCAAAAAACAACTTACAGTTATTTTTGAAATGCAGAAATTTAGACCTATCCCCAAAAAATAAATCTGGTATGGGGATCCTAGGTTCCATAACCGGCAACCTATCAAGATAAGTAGCAATACTCTGAACCTGAGCGGCAAGCCGCTCCACACGGCCAGACAACTGCGCAAACTCCATTGAGGAAAAAAAATTCCTCCTCAGCACCAAGATAAAAGAGGGAAAAAAATGCAACAAACAGAGAAAAAATAAATGTACTATTTTTCCCCTCTGTGAGTACCATATAATTTTCAGTTTGGCCGGTAATACTGTTATGTTTCGGTAGCTGAGGAGAAATTGCAAAAGTAGCAAAAGTAGTAATACACCAGAGAGGCTGGAAACTATTGGATTGCAGTACCCTAAACTAACCGCCCCACTAGAAGTAGCTGTGGAACGTACCTACGGTGATCCTAGACGCTTCGTCACAGACGGAGAGATAACTACACCTAAAGGCAGAAAGATGGAAGCTATCTGCCCCGGAGCAGATCCCCCAAAGAAATAGGAAGCCCCCAAACATGTAATGGCGGTTAGACAAGAAGAAAATATGGACACAGACAGAAAATAGAATGAGCAAACGCTGGGGCCCAATCTGTCTAGATAGAAAAGTATAGGAAAGAATTCTGACTGCAACCCAAAAAACTCTGACAAAAATACCAACACTTCTGATTAACAAAAAACCTGAGATCACACGATCTCTACCACCTAAATCAGATCTCTGGTGTAACACACAGCAATTCAGCAAAAAAGTGGCAAAGGAACAGAGCAAAAGAGCAAATACAAAATGAGCACAATTGCAGCGCCAGACCCCAAAAGGGGACCAGGCTGAAGTCCCCTGCAAGCAGCAAAACAGGCAAGGAAAATCCAACCAGAGGAAAAAAAAAACAGCAAATCACTTATCTGCAAGCGAGCAGGAATGCAAGCTGAGCTCCAAGCAAAACCAGGAAGAACAATTGATTACCGGCAAGGCTGATGGGAACTCAGGTCACTTATATCAGACCATTCAGAGCCAGCTGAAGGCCATTCACCAATTAGTTCATTACCCTCAGCAACCACCGAAGGGAGCCCCAGCTCAGAAGTCGCCTCCAAAGTATTCACAACAGAAACCCTAACATAAGTGCTTAGTGCAGAACAAAAGATTGTGCTTCCAGCCTTACACTAGAAGAGATCAAAACATATTATCTACCCCAAAATGTGACCAATAAAACACCTAAATTATCCCTCATAAAACCAGCCCCCACTTTCACTTAGGTGTATTATCTGTCAATGGAAATATAGGGGTTCCCTTGATACTGGGAGAACAAAGACTGAAAAAATGACATGTCTCCAACATCCTCAAATAAAATCCAATGAAATCTGCTCTTCCAAATCCAAATCCTTCACTGCTTCTGAGCCCCACTGTGCCTAAAACATACACAGTAAGCAGCCACATGTTTAGCATTACTGTAGTGAGGAGAGCCCAATTAACAATTTATGGGGTGCATATTGCCAAAAACACTAGCTGGGCACAATGTAGGTGTATTAGAGTTGAGTGAAACAGGTCGGTCAGATTCATAAGTCGCCAACTTTCGCCAAAGTCGAGTTTCGTTGGCTGAAACCCGACCATAGCGTGAAGTCGACCATGCGGTCGGCAAAACGAGCGCCAAAGTCGGTTTTCCCAGAATGCTTTCAGGCGCCTTTTTTCAGCCAATGAGCAAGGACGTACACTGTGGGCAACGAGATGACATGGGCAGCGTCCACCACCATCTTAGAGAAGGGCATTGCAGTGATTGGCTTGCTTTGGGTGGCGTCATAGTGGCTATAAAAGCCCTAACCGCCGACCTCCATTTTACTTCTGCTGATCTTAACAGTAAGGAGAGGTTGCTGATTGTTTATCAGTAGGGAGAATTAGGGCTGGAAAGAGAAGTTCTTCTTTCTTTCTTGTGCTGATAGCAATTGTTCTGTACAGCTAGTGTGCAGTGACAGGGGAGGATTTTCTTTGGTGCAGCAGCAGCGCTGGTTATTAGGCTGCCTGATAGCTGTATTGCTGTGTGTACACTGCTGTGCAGACTGCTTTTTACACATCACTAATACTTTTATTCTTTTTTTCTGCACAGTTACAGAGCGTTCATTTTTTCCCACACCGTATAGAGCTCTATGCTCCTCACACACTACCATGTACCGGCTGGTATCACGGACAAATACATGTTGACTATCTGTGTGTGACTCTGGAAATATATACGGAGATTGAAATTTTCCCCTACACCATATACAGCTGTCCGCTTCTGATACAGTACCGTATATCTGCTCTTTGTATTACGGTCAAATCCATACTGAGTGAGCGTCTGTGTGTGACTCTGGAAATATATAGGGAGATTTAAATTTTCCCCTACACTGTATACAGCTGTCCGCTTCTGATACAGTACCGTATATCTGCTCTTTGTATTACGGTCAAATCCATACTGAGTGAGCGTCTGTGTGTGACTCCGGAAATATATACGGAGATTTAAATTTTCCCCTACACTGTAAACAGCTGTCCGCTTCTGATACAGTACCGTCAGAGGCGTAGCTAGGGGTTCAGCTCAGGGGGGGGCGAAACATCTGAGTGGGCCCCTAACAGTAGGACATATAATTGGAGCAACTTGCGCAACCGCACATGGGCGCAAGAGGTAAGGGGACCCATATATTCCTCCAAAGAAGGTGCAATTTTGCATTTTTAGGAGCTCTTGGGCTGCAAAGCGCCCATATATTGTTCTTGCACAGGGGCCCTTTCTGTCTGTGTCTCCTTGTGGCCCCTAACCAGGTAATCATGATTATAGCTATGGTGGTATAGGGGAACCTCAAGAGATGACCGCACTGTCATTGAAAATAAATCTCCATACAAACACCAGCACTGATATTACCGCCTTATGGTGACATATAGTGGTAGATACCAGTCCTACAGAACATATAAGAGATTACAGTACAGTTATAGATGGTGACTAACAGAGGAAGTCCTTTCAGGTGAAGTCATTCACTTTTCCCGTCTTTTCCATCTGGCCCAGACCGACATGTCGACTTCTCCAGCCAGGACTCATCTGCACAGATTACAACAAAGACACATCTGACTTCTCACATTTCCAGCACCGTTCACATGTAGAATCATAATCCTCATGTCCAACCCCCAGCTCAATGCTGGTCACTAACCATCTCAGACAGATGTCTGTCCAGCCTATGTGTGAAGACCTCCATTGAAGGAGAACTCACCACCTCTCGTGGCAGCCTGTTCCACTCATTGATCGCCCTCACTGTAAAAAAGTTTTTTTCTATTATCTAATCTGTATAGTTTCCCTTTCAGTTTCATCCCATTGCTTCTTGTGTTTCCACAATGTATTCCCAACCTGCACCAACTCCTCATCCTGCCGATACCTCAATACTGAGCCACTGCTGCCATATGTGTCCCTATTACTGCACCTGATACCCCAATACTGAGCCGCTGCTGCCATATGTGTCCATATTACTGAACCTGATACCCCAATACTGAGCCGCTGCTGCCATATGTGTCCCTATTACTGAACCTGATACCCCAATACTGAGCCGCTGCTGCCGTATGTGTCCATATTACTGAACCTGATGCCCCAATACTGAGCCGCTGCTGCCGTATGTGTCCCTATTACTGAACCTGATACCCCAATACTGAGTCGCTGCTGCCGTATGTGACCCTATTACTACACCTGCTGTGTGGTACAAAAACAGAGCTCCTCCTAGTGCCCCACATAATAATGCCCCCACTGTGCACCTTAGACCGTAATAATTATTATTATTATTACACATTTATATAGCGCCATTTATTCCATGGCGCTTTACATATGAAAAGGGAAAATATAGACGGGTACAATAAACGTGTGCTAGACAAGGGATGCACAAGTACAGAAGGAGAGAGGACCCTGCCCGCGAGGGCTCACAGTCTACAGGGATGGGTGAGGATACACTAGGAAAGGGTAGAGCTGGTCGTGCGATGGTTCAGTAGACTGAGGATCATTGTAGGCTGTAGGCTTGTCGGAACAGGTAATGCCTCCTTTGTGCTCTCTAGATGGTAAAATTGCCAATATTAATTTCCTGTGCATGTGCCCTCCACATTTTGTCCCTATAAAGTACTAATACTCCATGTGCAACTTTGATGGTCACAATACTGAGAGCCCCTATAACAATAATGTTTAAGTTCCCACTTAACATTTAATTATGTCCCTTACATTCCCCATGTACAACTCCCCTATATACAGTATGGTGGGCCCACAGCTCCCCTCTACACCATATGATGATCCCACAGCTCCAGCTCCCTCATACACAGTATGATGATCCACAGCACCCTCATACACTGTATGATGATCCCACAGTTCCCTCATACACGTATGATGATCCACAGCTCCCCTATACACCGTATGATGATCCCACAGCTCCCCTATACAGTATGATGATCCACAGCTCCTTATACATAGCATGATCCCACAGCTCCCTATACACACTATAATGCTCCACAGCTCCCCTACACATATGATGCTCCCACAGCTCCCTATACACGTATGATGATCCACAGCTCCTATACACAGTATGTAGCACACAGCTCCCTTTATACAGTATGATGGCCGCAGATCCTACATAATCAGCTCCACACTAATGCTCCCCCATACACACTATGATGCTCCCACAGCTCCCCTATACACTGTATGATGATCCCACAGCTCCCTATACACAGTATGGTAGGCACACAGCTCCCTTATATACAGTATGATGGGCCCGCAGCTCCCGTACATACAGTATAATGTCCCCCAATTCCCCTATATATAGAATGATGTCCCACTGCTCCTCCAATACACAGTAAATCGTAATAGTGTTCTGACACTGTGCGGCGCTGCACTGAGAGCCCCTCTGCCAGGAGGAAATTAACTTTATTCCTCCCGCAGCCTTGCTCTTCCAGTCATAGGGGCTGCGCTGGCACGGTTTTAGTCACCGCTCTGTGTATAGAAAGTGCTGTAAGAGCACCACGGCACTGACTGACAGCTGGCTCAGCACCGTCTCCCACCCAGTAACTACCCTACAGGTGCCCCAATAAATAATAATGGTTCCTAAGTGACCACATAATAATTAACTGAGTCCCCCCATGCACGGTAGTAATGGCCCCAGCATCACTGACGTGAGCAGGGGGTGGTGTGATGACTCTTTCGGCTTCTTCCAATTATCTTCTATTGAGAGAAGTCAAACTTATCTAGTCGACACGTGCAAATAGCAAATGTGGTCACATGACCGCCTGATCGCACCCAGTGGTCTTGGGGTCTCATGACAGCAGGTGCACCATTTCATGATTTGGCCGTCTGTAGTCTCAGAGTGACTGCAGACAATTATCCCGAAACTTTAATAACTTTATAACAATAAATGAATTATGAAATTATTAAATAGAATGCAGCTCGTGGTTACACTTGTTAAGGGGCCGATAGACGGACATATTTCTCATGCGAGGATCGTATCGCCATCCTCGGACTGACAGTTGGCTCTCCTGACCTGAGTGTAACAGCGGCATAGTAATCCATCACACTGTCACGCTCATGTCAGAAGCGGCAGCAGGCAGTCCGAGGATTGCGAAGTGATCCTCGCATGAGTTATACGGCCGTCTGCCTGCGCCCTTATGCTAAGGCCGGGGTCACACTGGTGAGAAACTCGCACGAGTCTCGCACCTCAACACCCGGCACTGCCACCGGCACTCGGGAGCGGAGTGTGCGCCTGAATGTATTTCTATGTATTTCTATGCAGCTGCACATGAGGGTCCGAGTGCCGGCGGCAGAGCTGGGTGTTGATGCGCGAGTTTCTCGCATCACACTCGCAAGTGTGACCCCGGCCTTATACTTATCCTGGTTATACTAATACTTAGTTATTAACCCCATTCTCTCACATTAACCCTCCAGTTCCCTGTCTCCTCTCTCCCATTATACCCCAGCCTCTCACATTCCGTCCCCAGTGCCTAGCCCCCACAATACCCCATCCTTACATTAACCCCCAGTGCTCTAGCCCCCACAATACCCATCCTCTCACATTAAGCCCCCCAGTGCCCTAGCCCCCACAATACCCCATCCTCTCACATTAACCCTCCAGTGCCCTGTCTCCTCTCTCCCATAATACCCCCATCCTCTTACATCCACCCCCAGTGTCCTAGCCCCATCCTCTTACATTAACCACCCCAGTGCCCTAACCACCACAATACCTCCATCCTTACACATTAACCCCCACTGCCCTAGCCCCAACAACACCCCCATCCTCTCACATTTACCCCAGTGCCATCTCCTCTTCCCCATAATGCTCTCATCCTCTCACATTCACCCCCCAGTGCCCTAGCCCCCACAATACCCCCTGTCCTCTCATACACCCCCAGTACCCTGTCTCCTCTCCCCTTAATACCCTCATCCTCTTACATTCACCCCCAGTGTCCTGTCTCCTCTCCCCCATAATACCTCATCCTCACACTAACCCCCCCAGTGCCTTAGCCCCATCCTCTTACATTAACCCCCCAGTGCCCTAGCCCCCACAATACCTCCATCCTCACACATTAATCCCTCACTGCCCTAGTCCCAACAACCCCCTTATCCTCTCACATTAACCCCCCCCAGTGCCTTAGCCCCCACAATACCCCCCATCCTCTCACATTTCAACCCACAGTGACCATGAGATGTCCAAACTAAATGAATGTAATCAATTCCATCCCCACTTACTGATGAAGCTTGCAGGCACAGTGAGACACGACCAGGAAGTGTCCATGTGAGGAGGGCACTAGGACCCAGCGTGCCTGAGCCCATCAGAGTCTGCAGCTGCTGCGGCCAGGAAGGAGCTTCTGGGGTGAGAAAGCCACACACTGCAGGGACTGAGACTCAGGCTCTGCAACCGGCCGCTGTGCAGTCTGTCAGACAGGGGAGCTGGCATTGGGCTGCTCTCCCTGCACCTCAGACACGGCCTCATGACGTAAGTGGCCATGTCTCCCAGTGGGCCCCTGCATGTGACAGGGCCCAACGCAATGGCCCCCTCTGCCCCCCCAGTAGCTACGCTACTGAGTACCATATATCTGCTCTTTGTATTACGGTGAAATCCATACTGAGTGAGCGTCTGTGTGTGACTCCGGAAATATATACAGAGATTTAAATTTTCCCCTACACCGTATACAGCTGTCCGCTTCTGATACAGTACCGCATATCTGCTTTTTGTATTACGGTGAAATCCATACTGAGAGAGCGTCTGTGTGTGACTCCGGAAATATATATGAAGATTTAAATTTTTCCCTACACCGTATACAGCTGTATGCACCTCATATAGTACCATATATCTGCTGGTATTTTTGGTACATTTTCCCAAACATGAGGAAGTATGGTGGAAGAGGCCGTGGACGTGGGCAGGGGGGCCAGCTGGAACTGATGGTGGTGGTGATGCATCTGCTGGTAGTGCCAAAAGCACAATAGCACCTAAGGCAGGAGGTGTTTAGCCTGCATCATCGTCTGGCTCCAGAAGGCCTGGAAGGCTCCCTTTTCTGTGAGTAGGTAAACCGCTTTTACAGTCGGAGCATCAGGAACAGGTTTTGGCTTACATTGCCGAAACAGCCTACAGCTCTATCGCCTCTCTTCTGAAGTTTCAAAAAATGCAAGCACTGAGTCGTCAGTGCAGGCTCCTGGTTAGGAACAACACTTTCCTTGTGTCCTTCACCCCCACCAAAGTGAAGGATGAGGCAGGCCACACCTAAGATTACTCCATGGAGCACTTTTCACATACCATACCTGGGTTATCAAGTTAAATCCTGAATTCCCAGTTCAAGATGAATATGACATGGAGTGCACTGATGCACAGCCACTGCTATATAATTCTGCTGGTACATTCACCCAGAGCACTGCATTGCCCTCGCAGTCTACTGAGCCAGAATGTGACGCTGATGAAACTCAGGTGAACCTTCCACAAACTATACCACCTTACACGTTGACGCAGAGGAAGGTTCAGAATAAATTGAAGAGGAGGTGATGGATGACCCAGTTGTTGACCCGGATTGGCATCCATTGGGGGAAGAGGGTGCCGCTGACAATAGCTCAGAAGAGGAGGAGGATCCGCAGCAAGCATCGACATCGCAGCTGCACTAATCTGGCAGGCCCGTAGCAGTCCAAAAACGTGTTAAAAAAACGAAAAGAGTTGCAGGACAGCTTGGCCAGATGGTCAAATTAGCACAGCGTGCAAGCCCTGAAAATTTAGCCCATAGTAGGAAGAGTGCAGTGTGGCACTTTTTTGACCAAAATTCTATTGATGAGGCAAAGGTTATCTGTAAGAAGTGCGGGAGGACCTTTAGCCGAGGGAAAAATCTCCGAAAATTGAATACCAGTTGCATGCTTAGACATTTAAACACCATGCACTTGCAAGCGTGGACGAACTAGAAAACCTCAGGTAGCACACGTACACCTGCTCCGACTGAAGGTAGCCAGCAATGCTACTTTGCTTCCCCCACTGTAAGCTCACCGGTAGTGTTGAGGATACTGCTCGATATCTAAAAATATCGGATCGGAATGGTATCGCCGATATCACTAAAATATCGGCGATACCCGATACCGATACCGGAAGTCCAATGTAAGTCTATGGGAACCAAATATCGACATTAAAAAAAAAACATTCTTGCCTTGTTGGTTAATTGTACATGAAGGAAAACAACAAAGAGTAATGTAGAATGTATTGGGGGAGGTTGAGGAGACAATAAAGGCATACATGTTTAACCCAATGCATTGGAATAGCATTAATATATTTTTTTTGGAAATACGTTTGGATTGACGAACAAATTGACAATGTTGTTAACCTTTTTTCTATTTTGGCAAATATGTATGTTTCACAACTTCCATGCTCTTCACCTTTTTAACTTTTGCCAGTGCCACACTTTCTCCTTCATAATCTTCAGCAGCATCATCTTTCTCATCAAATTATTCTTCATCTTCACCTTCTTAATCTTCTTCTTAAACTTCTTGCTATTCATGTTTTGTTTACATTACTCATATTGTTATTATTAAACTATTAATCTTCTTCATATTCAAATTCTTCATCTTCTTCCTCTTCATCTTCTTCATCATATTCTTATTTGTGACAGAGATTCCTGTACTTGTAATCTGTAAAAGTATGAATTTTTCATCCTTCCGTTCTTGCTGTCACAAAAGATTTAAATTACAACAGTATTTGTCCGTGTTCAGTTTAGCCTGCAGCAGCAGGCATTTTCCAGGGGCACCACGAGGAGGAACGGACTCACCCCCATACACTGCTTAGTCTTCTTCTGCTTAGAATTTAGAGCATATATTTTGCTCTTCATTTTGGTCTTATACTTCATGTTCTTCTGCTTTTTGATCTTCTGCTTATTGTTCTTCTGTCTCTTGTTCTGTATCTTGTAGTTTGTCTTAACCTTCTTTGTCCTGTTGGTGATCTTCTTCTGGGTAATCTTTTATTTTTTCTTTGTGATGGTGTTCAGGCTGGTTGGCTTCATGCTCGTCGTCCTTGTTGTCGTCATCTTCTTCTGGGTGGTCTTTAAGGTCGTCTAATTTCCGAGAACCAGCTGACGTTACTGGAACCCGGACGGGTATCAGATGGAACAAGAGACAATGGAAGTAACGAGGACCAGCTGACTGTGCTGGAACCCGGAGGGGCAGCAGAAGGAAAAGAGGCAATGTCACAACCGAGTACCAGCTGACGTTACTGTGACACGGTTACTAAGCAGGAGGTACCTGTGCTCCAAAGCACTACCAAGGACCAGCAGACGTTGCTGGAACTCGTATACGGAGATGGAGGCACCTAGGCCAAAGGCACTGGGGAGAACCAGTTGACGGTACTGGACCCGGACGGGTAGCAGAAGGAAAAGAGGCAATGTCACAACCGAGTACCAGCTGACGTTACTGTGACACGGTTACTAAGCAGGAGGTACCTGTGCTCCAAAGCACTACCAAGGACCAGCAGACGTTGCTGGAACTCGTATACGGAGATGGAGGCACCTAGGCCAAAGGCACTGGGGAGAACCAGTTGACGGTACTGGACCCCGGACGGGTAGCAGAACGCACCCATGAAAATGTAAGTTGACAGGACGCAAGCCGTCCGCAGTTACCGAATCACACAGTCCTACAGTGGGTGCTTGTCCTATTGTCACAATGGAAACAGCCTTTATTTACATATCCCACAGCACACATAGGAATCACCTAAACTGCAGGCACCATAGAGTCGGCTAACCCGAATGCAACACGACAGCACAACTTATTGGAGGATAATTGACGTTCACACTGCCAGGAAACAGCTGTCGTGCTGTAACCAGGCTGGCCAGGAGTCAGTACCCCTGCCAATTACTTACGAGCAACAAATGGCGGTGTTGTAGCCCAGGAGTAGAGTTCAGGTGGTAGAAAGATGAACATAACAGGAGACATGGAAAACGTTGCCAAACAGTTATTTAATCTGAAAACGGACAGGCAAATTCAGGTGAGATCCATGCCTTGTTCATTTTCAGAAAAGTAAGCCGGTCTACATTCTCTGAGGATAGTCGCATGCGACGGTCTGTTAGTACACCACCTGCAGCACTAAAGACGCGCTCAGATAATACACTGGCAGCAGGGCAAGCCAGCACCTCCAATGCATACTGGCTAAGCTCTGGCCATGTATCCAACTTAGAGACCCAAAATTTGAAAGGGGAAGAGGCATCTGGGAGTACACTTAGAGGGAAAGACAAGTAGTCTGTCACCATCTTACGGAAACGTTTCTTCCTGGTGACTGGAGCCGTCTCGGATGGTGTAGACCTTGCTGGCGCTGTCACAAAACTTCGCCACATTTGTAACATACAGCTCTTGCCCTGTGCAGAGGCGCTGCTTGTGCTCCCTCTTGTTGTAGAGGTGTCTACACTGCCTCGACGCACAGAGCTGCTTTGTAAAGCAGTAGCAGCAGCATCTCTCTCGGCTGGAATGTACAACAGTATGGATTGCACCAGTGTGTCTTGGTACTCCCGCATTTTACGGTCCCGGTTCACCGGTGTGATGAGGGTTTGTAAGTTGTCCCGGTAGCGAGGGTCTAGGAGGGTGTACACCCAATAATCTGATGTGGTGAGAATGTGGGCGATGCGGCGGTCGTTTCTCAGGCACTGAAGCATGAAATCAACCATGTGCTGCAGACTCCCAACTGGCCAACAAAAGCTGTCCTCTGGAAGAGGCGTCATCTCTGCCTCCTCTGCATCACCCCACCCTCGCTCTACATACTGACTAGAGCGTTGTGTACCTCCCTCTGTAGGGATTTCTTCCTCCTCCATTGACTCCTCCTCCTCCTCATCCTCCTCACAAAGTGAGCCCTGCCCAGCCCTTTGTGAGGAACCACGTTGCGCTGACTGTCCTGAAGTTAATTGAATTTGTGACTCCTCATCCTCCACCTCTTCCAAAACCTCTTCCTTTAGTGCTTTCAGTGATTTCTGAAGCAGGCAGATAAGGGGGACAGTCATGCTGACTAGTGCATCATCTGCACTCGCCATCCGCGTTGAGACATCAAACGCACGCAAAACGTCGCAGATGTCCTTCATAGAGGCCCACTCAGTAGTGGTGAAGTGTGGACGGCGCAAAGAGCGACTTGATTGCGCCTGATGCAGCTGATACTCCATTACTGCTGTCTGCTGCTCACACAACCGCTCCAACATATGTAACGTGGAATTCCACCTGGTGGGTACGTCACATATGATGCGATGTTCAGGAAGGCGAAATCGGCGTTGCAGAACAGCAATGCGCGATCTGGCTATGCTGGAACGTCGCAAGTGAGCGCACTCTAGGCGGACCTTCTGCAGCAGTCCAGCAAGATCCGGATAGTCCCTCAAAAAACTCTGCACGACCAAGTTGAGCACATGTGCCAGACATGGTATGTGAGTAAGGTTGCCAAGGCCCAGAGCTGCCACCAGATTTCGGCCATTGTCACACACTACCAAGCCTGGCTGGAGATTCGCAGGCAAAAACCACACGTCGCTCTCCTGCTTGATGGCATTCCAGACCTCCTGCGCTGTGTGGCTTAGATTCCCCATTGAAATCATTTTCAGGACGGCCTGTTGACGTTTGGCCACGGCTGTGCTCATATCGGTCGCAACAGGTAAGCGTTCACGGGTCCATGTGGAGGTATACCGTGACGGCTCGTGCAGCGATGATTCTGAGGAACTGGAGTAGGAGGAGGAATCAATGTGTACAGACTGGATTCCTGCAATCCTTGGAGTTGGCAGAACACGTACAGCGCCACTGGCAAGATCTGTACCCGGCTCCACAACATTGACCCATTGGCAGTGAGGGAAAGGTATCGTCCCTGGCCATGGGTACTGGTCCACGCATCGGTGGTCAGGTGGACCCTGCTACTGACGGCGTTTAGTAGCGCATGTTTAATGTTTCCCTCGACATGTTTTTGCAGAGCAGGGACGGCTTGCCTGCTGAAATAAAATCGGCTTGGCACATTATATTGTGGGACTGCCAATGCCATTAAGTTCCTGAAACTGTCAGTCTCCACCAGCCTGAATGACAGCATTTCAAGGGACAGGAGTTTTGCAATGCCAGCATTCAGAGCCTGTGCTCGTGGATGGTTTGCCGAGTATGGCCGTCTTTTATCCCATGCCTGTGGTACCGATGGCTGTTTTGTGGCCTGGGAGTGTGACGATGACTGTGAACTTGCTGCTGTGGGTGGAATAACAGTTTGTCTATGGACAACAGTGACCGAGGTTCTTCCATGGAGATCCTGTGAGGAAGCCGAACCAGGTGTGTGTGAGCTGGAGGTAGAGGCTCCAACACGACCTGAAGATGTAGGTGCTGCTGTAGGTTGGCCTACATCTCCAGTGTGTCTTTGTAACTCAGCTACGTGCTTTGTCCGTACATGTTTCCACATATTTGTGGTATTCAGGTTACTGATATTTTTACCTCTTTTAACTTTTTGCTTACACAGCTTGCATTTAACATAGCAAATATCATCTACAAGTCTGTCAAAAAAGGACCACGCAGTGCAAGTCATGGGAGCGCCAATTTTGACATTTGTAAGAGAACTGCTCCCAACAGGTGCCAAACTGGAGGCTACAGGCAAGCGAGTCTGCAGCCTACCTCTCCCTCCTCTTTGTACCGTTGGGCCAATCTCTTCCTCAGAGCTGCTCCCACCACCTTCCTGTTGCTCAGCCATGTTGGGTCTCGGACTTCATCATCTCCACTACCCTCTTCCAACACCTGCTGCTGTTGGATGGTCTGGGCAGCACCATGCTCCACAAAACCTGGCACCTGAGTCTCATCATCATCATGAGATGCGTTCTGCGGTGTGCTGTCCATCGGCACTGGCTCACCCGCCTCTTCAGATTGAGAGAGACACAGCTGTTGCGCATCACTGCATACTCCCTCTTCTTCAAATTGCAGAATGCTGCTTGCCTGTGCCCGTGTTTGCGAGCCAACAGATTCTGAGAACAGAAGCAGAGACTCAGCTGGCTCCTGTACAGAACTCTCTGACTGCCTGGGCAATTTGACAGGCGGTGAACAGACAGATGGTTGCTCAACAGTGTTGTGTTCCTGAGAGGAGGTGGAAGGAATTGAAGTCGATGCATTGGCTGCCATCCAACCAACAACGGCTTCAATTTGTTCTTCCCGCAGCAGGGGGGCACGCCGAGCTCCTACCAAAGTGCGCATAAAGGAACATTCACGGGGAAAACTGTTGGATGCTGTGTCACTGAGGGTGGCAGCAGCCACAGAATCCCCACGTCCTCTCCCTGCTGAAACTCCACGGCCACGACCACGTGCCTTACTCACTGACTTCTTCATCTTGGTAGATTGATAAAGAAAGTCAGAAAAGTTATAAGGCCTAAGTGTGGTTATTACGCAGAGACTGAAGTGAACACTGAAACACAACTGTTCACAATCTGTGAAAGGCTACTCCTTTGTCTACTTCTATAGTGTTTGCAACCAATGTATTGGATACGGATGGAAGCGTGTCACACTAATAGATTATATTTATTTTAAATGGAATGGAGCAGAACCAATTGGAGAGAAATGACAAGGATGAGGCACTGAGACACGCTCAGCAGAGTACAAGCAGCAGTGCTTGAACAAGTAACTGGAGCGTGATGTGCACTCAAAAAATAAAAAACACAGACTGAAGTGAACACTGAAACACAACTGTTCACAATCTGTGAAAGGCTACTCCTTTGTCTACTTCTATAGTGTTTGCAACCAATGTATTGGATACGGATGGAAGCGCGTCACACTAATAGATTATATTTATTTTAAATGGAATGGAGCAGAACCAATTGGAGAGAAATGACAAGGATGAGGCACTGAGACACGCTCAGCAGAGTACAAGCAGCAGTGCTTGAACAAGTAACTGGAGCGTGATGTGCACTCAAAAAATAAAAAACACAGACTGAAGTGAACACTGAAACACAACTGTTCACAATCTGTGAAAGGCTACTCCTTTGTCTACTTCTATAGTGTTTGCAACCAATGTATTGGATACGGATGGAAGCGCGTCACACTAAAATTTAAATTGCATGGAGCAGCAAGAATTACACTGAAGAAAAAAAAAAGAGTCTGTGAGTGACACGTGCAGATGCCTACAGACAGCGTTGCATGCAGAGCAAACTGCAGCGTCACCTGCACTCATACACACCTTGCAGAGCTGTTAAAACAACACTGCAGGCAAAAGGAAGCTTTACACAGCGGTTGGTGCTAGCCTGCCTAAAGCACAGTACACTAAATCGCAATCTCTAACTGTCCCTCAGAGTCAGCACAGCAGCGTTCTGTCCCTTACTGAATTCACAGCACAGTGACGCTAAAATGGCGGCGGCGCCTTTTATAGTGCATTCTGACATCATTTCAGCATCCAATCACAGCCATGCCATTAGTTAACATGACCGCAGCAGTACAGGATGTGCCCACACTTCTTGGATTCCTCATTGGCTGACTAAAATCACATTGCCTCTCAAAGAATTATGGGAACTTCCGATTCCGGTATACGATATATGGAAAATATCGGAACTAAGTATCGAAAGTCCGATACAGCTAATATCGGCCGATACCCGATACTTGCGGTATCGTATCGCTCAACACTACTCACCGGTTAGCACACCACAAGCAAGAAATGTTGAGGTGTCATCACAAGGCCACAGCAGTCAGGGAATCCCAATGTTTTTCCAACAAAGACTGAATCTAGGCCATCACCACCACCATCACCAACTCCCTCTCAGTCCGCCATGTCCACCGCTAGTTCCCCCATATGCAGCTCTCAAGTCCAGCTTACTCTTGCAGACACTCTGAGTAAGACAAGAAAGTACTCATCCTCTCATCCACGTACACTGGCTTTGAACGCCTACATTGCCAAACTGATCTCATTAGAGATGATGCCCTTCCGTTTGGATGAAAGCACAGCGTTCCGAGAGCTCGTGGCCTATGCTGTCCCACGCTATGACCTACCCAGTCAGCACTTCTTTTCACTTGCATGTGAAAGACCGCATTGTCAATGCACTCAAACAATCAGTGAGTGGAAAGGTGCACCTCACAACACAGATGCATGGGCCAGTAGGCATGGCCAGGGCCGTTAAGTGTCCATCACTGCGCACTGGGTTAATGTGGGGGATGTAGGGTCCACAGGGGACAGCGGCGGTGGGACAGTGCTGCCTAGCCCACGGTGTAGGCAACAGTTGGCTGTAGGCGTTCGACCTTCTTCCTCCAGATGCGAAAGCTCGTCGACAGCGCACGAGCATTCCATCCGCAGCTGCCAGTATTGCACATGAGGAGTCCCACTATCGAACAGCTAGTGGTAGGCGTCAGCAGGCTGTTTTAAAGATGATGTCTTTGGGCGACAAGAGACACACCGCGGAGGTACTGGCCGACTACTTGCAGCGAGAAACTGAGTCATGGCTGGGCAATCTACATCTTGAGCCAGGCAAGGTAATCAGTGATAACGGATGTATTTTTGTGGCGGCCATAGCCCTGGCAAAACTCAGACACATACCTTGCCTGGCTCACACCTTGAATCTGGTGGCGCAGTGCTTCATAAATTATTATCCGGAGTTACCAGCCCTGCTCCATAAGGTGCGAAGACTGTGCTCGCACATACGTTGCTCGCCAATAGACTCCAGTCATAAGCAGAGGCTGCAGCGATCGCTCCACCTCCCCAAGCACCGCCTAATCATAGACGTTGCAAAAAGGTGGAACTCCACCATGCACATGGTTGAGAGGCTGTGCGAAGAGAGGCAGGCTGTAATGCATTTGTGGGAGGATACACGGGCAGGCAGTTTGAGGGCAGACATGGAGTTGTCGGGTGTGCAGTGGTCAAAGCTGAAAGACCTCTGTAAAGTCCTTCAGTGTTTTGTGGAATGCACACGGCTGGTAAGCACAGACGACGCCATCATAAGCATGAGCATCCCACTTACACGTGTGCTCATGCAAACTTTGACGCACATTAAGGATCAGTCGTCTGCAACGGAGGAGGAAGAGAAGGAGGAGGAGGGAAGCCTTGATGACAGTCAGGCATTGTCTGCTCAGAGAACTGTCATGGACGAGGTGGAGGAAGAGGAGAATGAGGGGGATGATTATTTTGGGGAGGAGGATGCTTCTCAGGGGGCAAGAGAAAATGTTGGCTTGCCAAGGTAAGGTACAAGGTTTGTGCATGACTGGAGGGATGTGGATTTGCCAGAAAGTGCTCCTCCACCCACCACTGTCAGTGCATCATTGACACCTGGAACATTGGCCCACATGTGTGATTATGTGTTGCGGATCCTAAAAAGGGACCCCGCATTGCCAAAATTATGAAGGATGACGACTACTGGTTGGCCAGCATCCTCGATCCACGCTATAAAGGCAAATTACAGAACATCATGCCACAAGAGAACCAAGAGCTAATATTGGCGAACAAACAAGCAACTCTGGTAAACCGTTGTTAGAGGCATTCCCAGCACACATCAGCGGTGCAGGTTCTATCACGAGTCGTACTGGGCCAAACGGAAGAGGTGTTCTTGGTGCACACAGCTGAAGTGGCGTTGGGAGACAGGGACTGTTGTGGACTGATTTCTCGAGTAACGCTCACACAACTGGTAATACTGAATCGATTGCAACAGACAGGAGACAGCAGTTGTCAACTATGGTTCAAAATTACCTTTCCTCCCCTATCGATGTTCTCCCTCACAGTTCATTCCCCTTTGACTATTGGGCCTGTAAACTGGACACCTGGCCTGAATTGGCCCAATATGCTTTACAGGAGCTCGCTTGCCCTGCTGGCAGTGTGCTATCAGAAAGAGTCTTCAGTGCAGTGGGATCAATCCTGACAGAAAGAAGGACCCGGCTGTCGACCCAAAATGTAGGTGATCTCACCTACATTAAAATGAACCATGCCTGGGTTTCAAAAGAATTTGTACCACCTTCCCCTGATGACACATAGGTTGCCAGCAAAATGGCTCGCTTTGTCCTCCTCTTCCTCCGACTTCTCCAATTCCTCCATTTGCAGCTGCAGAACATCCAGCCTACACCTCAACATATGCTAGTTTTTCCACCTCCCTAACTGGGCTGTACCCCCCCAGGGCCGGCTTCAGCACCTGGCGCACCCAGGCAAGTGCCGGGGCCCTGAGCAGTGCCGTCACTTGCCATCAGAGACACCGGCGTACTATGAGGGGCCCTATGCCAGTTCTTGGCACCCACGATTGTGCCCCCCTGCTTGCTCAGGGACCCAGCACTTGCAATATTTACCTCTCCCTGCTCCACCGCTGTGACGTCTTCCGCGTTTCCTGACAGTGACATTCAGGTCAGAGAGCGTAATGATGTCATGTCAGTGCGCCCTCTGCCTGAACAGTCACAGTGCAGAGAGCTGGAAGATGGCGACGCTGAGAAGTCCAGAGTAGAGCAGTGCCCAGCGAGGAGAGGTATTTCATTTTTTTAATGGTAGGAGCAGTATATGGGGAGCATTATACACTGGAGAATTATATATGGGGCCCATCATACACTTGAGCATCATAGATAGGGCCCATTATACACTAGAGCATTATATATGGGGCCCATCATACATGGAGCATCATATGGGGCCCATTATATATGAGCATTGTATAGGCCATCATACACTGGAGCATCATCCATGGGCACATCAATACTGGAGCATCATATGGGGCCCATTATATATGGCGCATCATATGAGGCACATTATATATTGAGCATCACATGGAGCCCATTATATATGGAGCATTATATATGGGGACCATTATATTTAGAGCATTATATGGGGCTCATCACACACAGGAGCATCATATATGGGGCCCATCATATACTAGAGCATCATATGGGGTTCATTATTTATGGGGCATTATATAGGGCCCTTTATATATGGAGCATCACATGGAGCACATATGCGGCCTATTCTGTATGGAGCATTATATGAAGCCCATTCTGTATGATGCACTATGTGGTACCCATAATACTGTATGAAGGACTATACTGTCCGGTTTTTGAGTTATTGTAGAATTTACAATAGATATCACTCATGTAATGTAAGAAGTGAAGTATTTGTTATTGTACTATACCTATATTTCTGCGCCGTATCGGAGCATCATGAATTGTGGTATGTGTTAAAGGGCCCACGAAAACCTGGAGCCAGCCCTGCCCCCTCCCACAACTTTAGCCAAATAACCCCCATTTTTCAATGCGTAACTATTTTTATACAGTAAATTAAGGTTGCCAAGCTTAAGTAATAAGAATTGAGTGTCGTGGCATTGAAATGGGCACTGTAGGTGTGTTTACTGTCCTCCACTCACTGCCGACTTTTATTCCCCGTTGACTTGCATTGGGGTCAGATTTTCGACTCCGACTCGACCTTTTCCGTTAGTCGGCCGACTTAGTTAGACTCGACTTTTGGGAAAGTTGGGAGGTCCGAAACCCGACTCGACCCTCCCGCAGCCAAAGTCGCTCATCTCTAGTTATGAGAACTGTTACTGAGATAGTAATTTTTTTCTAGCCAATATTTCACTTTGATCTATAAATTGCGTATTTTGCATGCTAGATATTGGGGGACCACTGTTTGACTTGTCACATGTACTAACACCTAATATTTGTCTTTTTCCAGGAGACAATTATAATTAAATTGTTGGTGAATCAGAGAGACTGGGTGTACATTGCACTGAGTTTGTGTACAGTAATATACATAATGGAATTAAGCTGGCTCCATAACCATTATGTTAAAGTCACCTAAAGGGTATGCCACACTAAACAATATCGCTAACGAGATCGCTAAAAAACGTCACTATTTAGCGATCCCGTTAGCGATATTGTTCAGTGCGGCAGCTTCCAGCGACGAGCTTCCTGCTGTGATCTCGCTCGTCGCTGGAATCGTTCCGGACCCTATTTCATCGCTGGCGCTCCCGCTGGGTAAGTATCTAATTGCTGTGTGGCACCTTTTCTTAGCGATTTAGCGGTACTTTTGTACCGCTAAAGTCGTTAAGAAGATCGCTAACGGCGATAGCGTCGTTAACTATATCGCTAAATGCGGCAGCATTTAGCGATATAGAAACAATCCCGCTAGCGATCTCATTAGTATGCAACGCTAACGAGATCGCTAGCGGGATTGTTTAGTGTGGCAGTACCTTAAGTTTGAATGGTGACCTCCTGACTCTCCTACATCACAAGATATCAGAAGAATTGGCCCTTGAGTTGAGCATTCATGTGTATGGTGGAATCATTACAGACAGCTATCAGAACACAATTCTATGAGGTTTTGAGGAAGACAAATATAGACTTTTGATAAAAAAAATAGCAAGGGTTAAGAGGTTTCATGCAATGAAGGCAACCTGTTACATGATTCTAGCTGCGCAAACCATGGGCAACGTGAATCACTGCCCAAGTTTAAAGATCCGGCCGACAGAGATGGGATGAGTCTTATGCAGCGTTTCACCACCCTACTCCAGGAAATTGAGCTGGGTGGGGTGGTGTGTGAAGCTGCATTGAACTCATCATGTCTCTCCTGGCCAGATCTTTAACAACATAGCAGACAAGGCGGCCCATGACCAGACAGGCCCTTCTGGCATTTGCCAGAATTGCCAAATGGCCAGTCCGGCCCTGGCTGCAAGGTTGTGACACTTCATAGTTAAGGTCCACACCCAGCCAGGATCCCCATCTTCATGTATCATGAAGTATCTTACCCACAGTTACCACCCTGTGCCACATTAACATACTGCCCAACATGCATCAGACACTGGCTGAATTAATCCAAACATGTATGTCTGACTCTGAAACACTGCGGCATTTCAGAGAAAAACATACTTTAACCCCTTTCTGACATCGGACGTAATATTCCGTCCAAATGCCATGGGCCTTTTTGATCATGGTTGGAATATTACGTTCGAGTGATCACCCATGTGCACAGGTTGTGTGTGGGCGATTGCCGCCGGGTGTCAGCTGATTATGACAACTGACTCCCGGCACTAAGTCCCAGGTGACCGCTCCCGACATGTTAAACCCTGAAATGCTGTGATCAATCACGATCGCAGCATAAGGGTACGTTTCCACGGTCCGGAAACAGTCAGGAATTGCTGCGTGTTTGACGCTGTGCGCTGGCGCAGCGTCAAACACACAGCGTACAGATGTTACAGCATAGTGGAGGGGATTTCAAGAAATCCCGTCTCCACTATGCTTACAAACACGCAGGCGGAAGACCTGCGTTTACGGACATGCGGCGCATCTTTTTAGACCGCAGCATGTCCTATTCCCTTGCGGCGGCGCTGCGTCGCCGCAAGGGAAATAACACAGGGCTATGCAGCACTGCGGTCATTCCGGATGTGTTCCGGATGTGTTCCGTAAACACATCCAGATTGACCGCTCCGTCCAAAGCGCTGTGTTTCCGGAACATGTAAACACAGTCTTACAAGAACAGGCAGAGAGCTGACAGCCCCTCTGCCTTTGGATCAGAGACCCAGCGGTGTGACGCGGGGTCCCGATCGTTGCCATAGTAACCGGATGATGACATCCGGGTCACTAGAGCTAGGAAACTTGCTGATCATGCAGAGCGCATGATCAGCAAGTCTCTCTGTCACTGCAAAGCTGACAGTTTCTGCAGCATGGAGATGCTGCTTCATCTTCATTCTGCAGAAGCCATCAGCCTGCAAAAAATGATAGTCCTATAACGGGACAGAAAAGTTAGAAAAAAGTAAAAAAAAATTTTTTAAATAATTGTAAAAATATTTTAAAAAATAATTATAAAAAATCAAAAGATATTGTATTTCAAAATAAATATTTGAATAAAAAAAACAATAAAAGTACACCTATTTGGTATCACTGTGTCCACAAGACCCGACCTATAAAACTGGCCCATTAGTTAACCCCTTTAGTGAACACCATAAAAAAACGAGGCAAAAAACAATGCTTTATCATACAATAAAGCGATGCAAAAATAATTATTTTTTCTATAAAATAGCTTTTATTGTATAAAAGCGCCAAAACATAAAAAACTATATAAATGGGGTATCGCTGTAACTATACTGACCGGAAGAATAAAACTGCCTTATCAATTTTACCACACACGGAACGGCATAAACCCACCATCACAATTCCTGAATTGCTGGTTTTTGTTTGTTCTGCCTCACAAAAATCAGAATAGAAAGCGATCAAAAAAGTCAGGTGTCTAAAAATGGTACCAATAAAAACGTCAATTCTTCACGCAAAAAACTAGACCTCACATGACTCTGTGGGCCAAAATATGGAAACTGATAGCTCTCAGAATGTAGTGATTAGAGTTGAGCGAAACAGGTCGGTCAGATTCATAAGTCGCCAACTTTCGCCAAAGTCGGGTTTCGCTCCACAGCGTGAAGTCGGCCATGCGGTCGTCGACCCGAGCACCAAAGTCGGTTTTCCCATAATGCTTGCAGGCACCTTCTTTCAGCAAATGAGCAAGGACGTACACTGTGGGCAACGAGATGACATGGGCAGCGTCCACCACCATCTTAGAGAAGGTATAGTGTCTATAAAAGCCCTGACCGCCGACCGCCATTTTACTTCTGCAGATCTTGAGGCTATGGTTCCACGGTCCGGAACCATAGCGCTTTGGACGGAGCGGAAATTCCGCTCCGTCTAAGCCCCGCCCCCTTTATGACGCGCGATCTTTCCGGAGGTGTTCAGGACACCTCCGGAACACCTCCGGAAAGAGCGCAGGGCTACATAGCCCTGTGTTAATTCTGTTGCGGCGACGCACCGTCGCCGCAATACGCGAGGACATGCTGCGGTCTGAAAAGACGCGCCGCATGTCCGTTTACGCAGGTCTGCCACCTGCGTATTGTTACGCATAGTGGAGACGGGATTTCTTGAAATCCCCTCCACTATGCTGTAACATCTGGACGCTGCGTGTTTGGCGCTGCGCCAGCGCACAGCGCCAAACACGCAGCGTTTCCTGACAGTGGAAACTCACCCTAACAGTAGGGAGAGGTTGCTGACGCTGTTTACCAGTAGGGAGAGAGTAAGGCTACTTTCACACTTGCGTTTTTTAGAGCAGCGCATCGTGCGCCATCGGTCGCATGCGCAATGTTCCCCTATCATTAACATGGCGGGTGAATACACCTCACTCTTAGAGGAGAATTATGATGCTGAATAACTCACATTTTATTAATGTAACAAATTAGGCAACATTTAAGGACAGAAATAAAGCGATAAATAACGTTTCGGCTCAACCTGAGCCTTTGTCAAATTTCGCTGTGGAAACAAAAATAAGTATAAGTAACCATAATTGTGACAATAATCATGTAAATGGAAATAAACAATGTGGAACATTTACAGTATTACTCCCAAATAAATTGAAAAAAGAAGAATATGACATATATACAAAATATATACAATTTATAAAATACACAACAATCACAGAAGAATAATCGGTGCTGGATTCTTTAAAGCAATTAATGCTAAGGTGCCGCACTGTTTAGTGGAACAAAAGAGTTCACAGAATATATTTATATTGTAAATTACCTCATTGATAGTCCAGTGCCGTAAATAATGGTAAATAGAGAAGAAGGACCAATACGATATCCTT
This sequence comes from Oophaga sylvatica, assembly GCA_033576555.1. NCBI lineage: Eukaryota > Metazoa > Chordata > Amphibia > Anura > Dendrobatidae > Oophaga > Oophaga sylvatica. The sequence goes on along the minus strand of JARQOD010001536.1, from coordinate 48,229 downwards.
ATATGGCTATAATAAGAAGAGATAGTTCCGGTGAAAAAAACATAATGAAAATGTGATAAAATGAGAATGGATTCAGCAGTTACCTAGATTATGGAGGCATCAGTGTGGGGAGGATGGTTCCCTAACAAATGCAGCACTATAAGGAATAACAGCCTATGTAAGTTTAAGGCAAACTTAGAGCCTGTGAGTACAGTCAGATAGGTAAAAGAAGGTATATACCTGTGTGTCAACCGCTGGTAGAGGCAGCGCTCCCGCGCCTTGCCCTGCTCGTATGCACTGAAACAAAGTGCGGTATCTATTGTATATAGTACCCTGACCGGAAGTGAGCGTTCTAAGCCGGAAGTGACGTTACGTCATCCTTACTGTGCAGTGCGCAGGCGTCTAACAAAGCTGAAGAGGCTGGTGTGTGTAAAAATGAATGGATGTACAGCGCACGCGCTGTTGATGACATATGGCTAGCACTGACGTCGCATCATTGTCGGCACACATTGCGCAAGCATCTGACATCGCTTAAAGGGCTAGTGTATTGATCATTAATGAGTGAACAGCAGTGATGGTTCATAGCCGGTAATGAATATTACGTGTCACTAGAATGTAATGGTAGCTAAACTCGTGCTGTAAGATCAAAGAGGAGGATTATTAGTATTTATAGATCGAAATGGAAAATAGAATCCATATAGGAGATATAGGACGGCATGATGTGTGAGGAGAGGCACCGGACTAAAATATACTAATAAATGTACATCATGATGAAATAGGAGACCAGAAAAATAATAGAGACACTGGGGAAATAGATTAAATATGTTACTACATTCATTATATGTTGCAACAAATAGGTAGACAGACAAGACTAAGGGGTTAAGTATACAACTCACCTCAGGTCAGAGTATGTTAGCGAGTCTGAAAATAATTCAACAGGAATTAATGATACATTAACATGCCCAATCAATCTCTCTATTCAGGCCCTTGGGGGCCAATGTGTCTAATTTAAAAATCCAATATGATTCACGAGACTTTAATAGACCAACATGGTTACCACCCCTTCTAGGGCGGGGAACATGCTCTATAACTTGATATCTGAGTTGTGCCACAGTGTGTTTCATCCTAGAGAAGTGTTCAGGTAAAGGCAACCAATTCTTTCCACATCTGATGGTGGACTTATGGCTTATGACTTATGACTTATGACTTATTCTATCCTTTATATGTTGTGTAGTTTCGCCTACATATAATAATCCACATGGGCATTTGATCATGTATACAACGAAATTGGAATTACATGTAAAGAAACCTCGGATGGGATAGGTTTTGCCAGTCCTGGGATGAGTGATGTTGTCAGATTTAATTATATTTGAACACGATGCACAGCTCAGACAGGGGAAAGTGCCGTTTCTTTTTGGCGCAAGAAGAGTTTGCGTAGTAGAAGGACGTGCACTCCCTACATCGGCTCTCACCAGCTTGTCTTTAAGATTAGGTGATCTCCTAGTACACATAAGGGTAGGTTCCTTAAAGGATTCAATATTAGGATAAGAACGGGTCAGGAGGGGCCAATGTCTTCTAATGACAGAATAGACTTTAGACATTAACGGATGGAACGTATGTACAAAAGGGACCCTCTCTCTGGGTTGGCGTTGTGTAGGTGGAGACACAGGTAATAAGGACAAAGCTTTTTCTTCATTAAGTAGTGTCAAGGGGTAGCCTCTTTCCTGGAATTTGATAGTCATGTTGTTCAATCAGTGAGGGTATTGGGATCTGAAACGATCCTGGTGATCCTTTTAAACTGTGAACGAGGTAAACTATTGCGAGTGTATTTTGAATGACAGCTACTATAATGTAGTAGGCTGTTACTGTCGGTGGGCTTACAATAAAGATCTGTAGTGAGGCCCCAGTGGCATCCTTGATGATCATGGTGTCAAGGAAAGAAACAGATGACATACTAGAGTGCATAGTAAATTGTAGCCTCGGTAGGATGGAATTAAGATAGTTATGGAAAGATTGTAGGGAGATAGAGGTACCTGTCCAAATGAAGAAGATGTCATCGATATAATGGTGGTATTCCAAAACGTATTGTGAGAAAAGTTGATTGTTATAGACATGTGAGATCTCAAAGAATTTCATGAACGCATTAGCGTAAGCAGGTGCCACGTTCGAGCCCATAGCGGTGCCGCACTTCTGGATATAGAAAGTGTCTTCATATAGGAAATAATTTTCATATAATACCAAGTGTAAAGGTACTGCCACACTAAACAATCCCGCTAGCGATCACTATAACGACGCATACTAATGCGATCGCTAGCGGGATTGTTTCTATATCGCTAAATGCGGCCACATTTAGCGATATAGTTAACGACGCTATCGCCGTTAGCGATCTTCTTAACGACTTTAGCGGTACAAAAGTACCGCTAAATCGTTAAGAAAAGGTGCCACACTAGCGATATATACTTACCCAGCGGGAGCGCCGACGAGAAAATAGGGTCCGGAACGATTCCAGCGACGAGCGAGATCACAGCAGGAAGCTCGTCGCTGGAAGCTGCCGCACTGAACAATATCGCTAACGGGATCGCTAAATAGTGACGTTTTTTAGCGATCCCGTTAGCGATATTGTTTAGTGTGGCATACCCTTAAGAGATCTAGGCAAAACTGGACTGAGTTGGTAGTCATGTTGGTAAGATTCAGGAGGTATTTGGTAGCCTTAATGCCATGTTCATGTTCAATAGAAGTATAGAGACTATTGACATCCATAGTTACCAAGATACTATCAGGAGGAATGGTGCCAAGTTGTCGGACAATACTCAAGAAGTGTCCTGTATCTAGTAGGAAGGCTCTGGTAGTTTTAATAAGAGGTGTCAGAATTTTTTCAAGGAATGTGGATAATGGAGATAGAATTGAATCCGTGGAAGCCACAATTGGTCTACCAGGGGGGTTATTTAATGATTTGTGTATCTTGGGTAGAACATAAAAAACCGGAGTTATGGGGTGGGGATTGTTAAGGAAGGTTGCCGTCTTTTTGTCAATTATATTACGAGCCAGATTAAGGTCAATCAAAGTATTAATTTTCTTCCTAATATCAAAAACTGGATCATGGGTAAGAATTCCATAGGTATTGGTATCTGATAATTAGAAAAAAATGACGTGCACTCAGTAAATATATATGGTGCTGGTGTAAGGGACAAATAGTCCTCTAATATCAACATGAATCAATACACCGCACTCTGAGAAGAAAAAATGGGTTTTCAAAGTCTAGTTGACATTTATTATGCAAACTGATTATGGCAACAAATAAGGACAAAAAGAAAAGAGCGAACATATATAACGTTTCGGCTATACTTTAGCCTTTTTCAAAACGTCGCTGTGGAAACAAAACAATAGATGAGTCTCTCAAATAAAAGTAAATATTTACATTAAGTGTGAGAAAAGTTAATTGTGCACCCCTGTAACATAATATATACATTGTCTATTTACAATAATATATGTACAGTAATAGAATAAGGTCAATAGTCATATCATACAGGTGCTTGGAACATAATGAGTTTATATATAGATAGTTACCTCAGAAACAGTCCAGTGCCAAAATAGTAAGAAAATGATAAGAGGGCCAGGGTTCAGTCCTTGTATGGCTATAATAATAAGATAATGCGTAAATGCACAATAATGAAATTGGAAAGTAAGCCAGTAGTAAGGATTTACCTAAAGTGAGATGTGTCACTGCATAGAGAGCCAGCCTTATGTTAATATAGTACATAGGAGCTATGGGAGATAATTATATGATAACCGACTGTCTGTTGTAAGATAGCAAAAGTAGTTACCCAAAGAGACTGATCCAAAATATGTGGCTTACAGAGAGTAATGGCAGCACTGAGTGTCAGGTCACTAAATGTAAAAAGACCGGTCAGCAGAGTTAAATACCTTAGTGCAAGGGTAATTACCCAAAGAAGACTGATCCAATATATGTGGCTGCGCTCTGTCTTAGGATCGCCAATGGACGCTATGGAGAATGATAGCAGCACTGAGTGTCAGGTCACAAATGTAAAGAGACCGGTCAGCAGAGTTAAATACCTTAGTGCAAGGGTAGTTACCCAAAGGAGATTGATCCAGTACATGTGGCTGCGCTCTGTCATAGGATCGTCAGTGGATGCTATGGAGAATAATATCAGCACTGAGTGTCAGGTCACCAACTGTGAAGAGGCCGGTCAGTAGAGTTGATTACTTGTTGCAGTGTCAGTGCGTGTGGCAGCGCTCCCGCGCTCTGCCATGTGTCAGCGTGCTATGAGACTGTCAGTGGACGCCTGCATATGTAGGCTGCTGATAGCTAGGGCGGAAGTGCTGGCATAGAGCGGAAGTGACGTCGCGTCACTAAACCAGTGAACTGCGCATGTCAGAGGCTCAGTCAGAGTGAAAGTAATAGCAATGTCATGTGACCGTATAAACGCAGCAGCCCGGTACAAGATGTGTAAGTAAATAATGGGTAACCAAGTAACATAAGGACATGGCTAAAGAAATAAATACATAAATAAAGAGAATATTTTGGAGGCACTGGACAGATATAACATAAAAAAAGGGAAGGTACAAGAAAGGGAGGAACCGTAGGGAAAAAAGATCATGGTGATAAAGCAAATCATAGATATACACAAAGGGGGTAAGTATACAACTCACCTACAGTAAGGCATTTTAGCGGGTCTGTGAATAATACAAAAGATAGTCAGACATTAATAATGAAACCAATCAATTTCCCTGTTAAGGCCTCTAGGGGCCAGTGTATCTAGTGTATAGATCCAATAGGATTCTCTAGCTTTAAGTAGACCGACATGATTACCTCCCCTTCTGGGTCGGGGAACGTGTTCAATAATCTGGTACTTGAGCTGCGCCACTGTGTGCCTCATTTTGGTAAAGTGGTCTGGTAACGGGTAGCCAGGTTTTTCCACAACGAATTGTGGACTTATGGCTAGCTATCCTATCCTTAATGTGTTGAGTGGTTTCCCCCACGTACAATAACCACACGGACATTTAATCATGTATATCACAAAATTAGAGTTACATGTATGGAAACCTCGGATAGGGTAGTTTTTGCCTGTCCTGGGATGAGTGATGTTCTCTGATTTAATAATGTTGGAACATGATGCACAGTTTAAACAAGGAAACGTGCCATTACGTCTTGGAGCAAGTAATGTTTGCGTGTTGGAGGGGCGCAAACTTCCAATATCAGCCCTGACCAATTTATCTCTGATGTTAGTAGGTCTTCTTGTACACATAAGGGTAGGTTTCTTGAACGCCTCTATGTCAGGATAAGAACGGGTGAGTAAAGACCAGTGTTTTCTGATAACAGAATAGATTTTAGGCATCAGAGGGTGAAAGGTATGCACAAACGGAATCCTAGACGTGTTCTGGGACCTTGGAAGTGGAGAGTGAGGTGTCAATGCCATCATTTTCTCCTTAGCCAATAATGACCGTGGATAGCCTCTATCCAAAAATCTCTGGGTCATAGTATCCAGTCTCTCAGTCAGGGTATTAGGGTTTGATACAATTCGTGAAACCCTTTTATATTGAGAGCGAGGTAAACTATCACGTATGTGTCTAGGGTGACAGCTTTTGAAATGTAATAGACTGTTGGTGTCAGTTGGTTTTTGGTAAAGGTCAGTAAATAGGTTTCCAGATGTATCCTTGTGGACCATAGTGTCCAGGAAGGGAACCTCTGTCATACTCTCATGCATAGTGAACTGCAGTTCCGGAAGGATGGAGTTGAGAAAACGATGAAATGCATGTAATGTGGTAGTAGTACCTGTCCAGATGAGGAAAATGTCATCGATGTATCGGTAATATTTTAAGGCATAACTTAAGAATAGTTCATTGGTAAAGACGTGTGAGACCTCAAAAAAGTTCATAAAGGCATTCGCATAGGCGGGCGCCACGTGTGAACCCATCGCGGTACCCCGTTTTTGGATGTAGAACGTATCTTCATATAAGAAGTAGTTCTCATAGAGTACCAGACGTAGCTGATCCAAACTTAGTGTTATAGAGTCGGTAGTCATGTCAGAACGGTCTAACAGATATTTGGTGGCCTCAATGCCATATTCATGTTGAATTGAAGTGTAAAGGCTATTAACTATCTAGAGTAACTAGGATGCTATCAGTTGGTATGGTTTCGAGCTGGCGAATAATACTTAAAAAGTGTCCTGTGTCCAGTAAAAAAGGCTCTGGTAGATTTAATGAGGGGTGTCAACATCTTCTCTAGGAACATCGATAATGGGGATAGAATAGAATCTGTCGATGCCACTATTGGTCTGCCCGGGGGATTAATTAAAGACTTGTGTATTTTTGGTAACACATAGAATACAGGGGTAATGGGATGTAAATTATTCAAGAAGGTGGCGGTTTTCTTATCAATAGTGTGACGTGCTAGGTGTGGTTCGATGATGGATTGAATTTTTCTTCTAATGTCGAAGACTGGGTCATGTGAAAGGACACCATAGGTATCAGTGTCAGAAAGCTGACGCTTCACCTCTTCGGTATATTGAACACGGTTCATCACCACTATCGCGCCTCCCTTATCCGCCGGTTTAATAATAATCCCCTCATTGTTATGTAGTGAGGACACCGCTTGTTTCTCTTGAGCTGAGAAATTTGAGTGTACTGGGAACATGCCTAGACGCTGTTGTTGTGTGATTATCCCAACCTCACGGTCTACTAATGAAATAAAAGTCTCAGCAGCATGATATGTCTGAGGAGGGCAAAAATTACTCTTGTTAAATAGACCATAATTATTAATTGATAAGTCAGGTATCATAGTTGCTTGAGGGTCATTGCTGGTATTGTGGAGCGTTCCAAAGTGTGTTTTCAGTCTAATAGATCGGTAGAAGTGCTCCAAGTCCTTCTTAAGTTGAAAAGAGTCCCAGGCAGGAGTAGGGCAAAAGGAGAGCCCCTTCTGTAGAACTGAAAGTTCCATGTGAGACAAAAGGTGGTCTGAGATGTTGACCACTATGTTTTGTGTCTCACCTGTGACCGGGTGGTCATTCTTTCTCCTTGCACGTCGGGTTGTTCTAAATTTGGGGGCCCTCTCCTTTGGTCCCTGGTAAAAAAACGATTCCGTCCCGTAGAAGAGTCGCTTCCCGAGCTGAAGGACCCATCTCTGCGTGGTGGGCGTGGTCGACGCCAGGTGTTGGAGGGCGTGAAGGAATCTGCCCATCTATAGACACGATTGCTTGAATAATCCTCAGAATCACGCTGAAATTTGCTCCTTTTCCTATCTTGTAGGGTTTTAAGATGCTCTGCCAGTGACCTATCAGTTTTATTCTTAAGAGTTGCCCAATCAGAGGATGTAAGGGTAGTAGAGAGCTGAGTCTCTATGGCTTGGATATTAAGCTTAATATCCGATATTGCCTTTTGGAGATAATCTACTGTCAAGACAATGATGTCCAGCGAACACTTATTTAATATCTGTTTATATCTCTCACAATACTCACGGTTATCTGAGAAAAGAGTAGGGCGAAGGTTGTATCTGAGCCCCCTAGGGATTTTATTTTGTCTATGATACTCAGCTAGAGTAGTGCAATGGAGATCATAAGATATAAGTTTCTTTTTCTCTTTTTCAAAATCCCTGGTCCTCAAATCTTGTATAGGAGTTTTTAGAAACTCATTAGAGCCAGTAACCTGTGACAATATATTGGTACTAGTGGCCTGATCATATGCGAACGTGTCGGTAGACATCAGTTATGTAATAATAGGGTTACCGGTGCTAAACGTCAAAAATGAGTAAGTAGAAAAAAATGATGTGCACTCAGTAAATATATATGGTGCTGGTGTAAGGGACAAATAGTCCTCTAATATCAACATGAATCAATACACCGCACTCTGAGAAGAAAAAATGGGTTTTCAAAGTCTAGTTGACATTTATTATGCAAACTGATTATGGCAACAAATAAGGACAAAAAGAAAAGAGCGAACATATATAACGTTTCGGCTATACTTTAGCCTTTTTCAAAACGTCGCTGTGGAAACAAAACAATAGATGAGTCTCTCAAATAAAAGTAAATATTTACATTAAGTGTGAGAAAAGTTAATTGTGCACCCCTGTAACATAATATATACATTGTCTATTTACAATAATATATGTACAGTAATAGAATAAGGTCAATAGTCATATCATACAGGTGCTTGAAACATAATGAGTTTATATATAGATAGTTACCTCAGAAACAGTCCAGTGCCAAAATAGTAAGAAAATGATAAGAGGGCCAGGGTTCAGTCCTTGTATGGCTATAATAATAAGATAATGCGTAAATGCACAATAATGAAATTGGAAAGTAAGCCAGTAGTAAGGATTTACCTAAAGTGAGATGTGTCACTGCATAGAGAGTCAGCCTTATGTTAATATAGTACATAGGAGCTATGGGAGATAATTATATGATAACCGACTGTCTGTTGTAAGATAGCAAAAGTAGTTACCCAAAGAGACTGATCCAAAATATGTGGCTTACAGAGAGTAATGGCAGCACTGAGTGTCAGGTCACTAAATGTAAAAAGACCGGTCAGCAGAGTTAAATACCTTAGTGCAAGGGTAATTACCCAAAGAAGACTGATCCAATATATGTGGCTGCGCTCTGTCTTAAGATCGCCAATGGACGCTATGGAGAATGATAGCAGCACTGAGTGTCAGGTCACAAATGTAAAGAGACCGGTCAGCAGAGTTAAATACCTTAGTGCAAGGGTAGTTACCCAAAGGAGATTGATCCAGTACATGTGGCTGCGCTCTGTCATAGGATCGTCAGTGGATGCTATGGAGAATAATATCAGCACTGAGTGTCAGGTCACCAACTGTGAAGAGGCCGGTCAGTAGAGTTGATTACCTTGTACTACCCTATCCGAGGTTTCCATACATGTAACTCTAATTTTGTGATATACATGATTAAATGTCCGTGTGGTCTATTGTACGTGGGGGAAACCACTCAACACATTAAGGATAGGATAGCTAGCCATAAGTCCATAATTCTATGTTGAAAAACCTGGCTACCGTTACCAGACCACTTTACCAAAATGAGGCACACAGTGGCACAGCTCAAGTACCAGATTATTGAACACGTTCCCCGACCCAGAAGGGGAGGTAATCGTGTCGGTCTACTTAAAGCTAGAGAATCCTATTGGATCTATACACTAGATACACTGGCCCCTAGAGGCCTTAACAGGGAAATTGATTGGTTTCATTAATGTCTGACTATCTTTTGTATTATTCACAGACCCGCTAAAATGCCTTAACTGTAGGTGAGTTGTATACTTACCCCCTTTGTGTATATCTATGATTTGCTTTATCACCATGATCTTTTTTTTCCCTACGGTTCCTCCCTTTCTTGTACCTTCCCTTTTTTTATGTTATATCTGTCCAGTGCCTCCAAAATATTCTCTTTATTTATGTATTTATTTCTTTAGCCATGTCCTTATGTTACTTGGTTACCCATTATTTACTTACACATCTTGTACCGGGCTGCTGCGTTTATACGGTCACATGACATTGCTATTACTTTCACTCTGACTGAGCCTCTGACATGCGCAGTTCACTGGTTTAGTTAAGTAAGAGAGAAAGGAACTACCGCAGTAATGCACACTACTCAGATAATGGAAAGTAGAAAAACAGTCAATTTTATTGGTATACAAAGAGTAAAGTAAAACACAAGTAAAATCAGAGTGACTCTGGTCCCAAACGCCCGCCCCTAACCATGATCAAGGTATATAATGAATAATGTCTCAAAAATAACAAAAACATGAAAAATAACTGGAAAAACATATGATCATAAAATAAACATTTGGAAATATGTAATGGTCCACCTATGATGAGAGAACCTGTATGGATAGCAGAAAAAATATTAATGATACAAAAAATATATCAAATAATTATAAGCAAGTCCAAATAAGGGGTAAAATAGTCCCCCACCTGTGAACTAAAAAGATGGCTCCAAATCAATAATTGTGAAGAGAAACAAAAGCCATGAAAAAATCACTAGCACATGATATAAACCAGAACAAACCTCATGATAAAGGCATGAGAGAGCAAACGGGCAGTCAGGACCAGAGGACACCAAGGTCCCACGCGTTACGCCGCAGCCTGTGCGGCTTCCTCAGGCGTAACGCGTGGGACCTTGGTGTCCTCTGGTCCTGACTGCCCGTTTGCTCTCTCATGCCTTTATCATGAGGTTTGTTCTGGTTTATATCATGTGCTAGTGATTTTTTCATGGCTTTTGTTTCTCTTCACAATTATTGATTTGGAGCCATCTTTTTAGTTCACAGGTGGGGAACTATTTTACCCCTTATTTGGACTTGCTTATAATTATTTGATATATTTTTTGTATCATTAATATTTTTTCTGCTATCCATACAGGTTCTCTCATCATAGGTGGACCATTACATATTTCCAAATGTTTATTTTATGATCATATGTTTTTCCAGTTATTTTTCATGTTTTTGTTATTTTTGAGACATTATTCATTATATACCTTGATCATGGTTAGGGGCGGGCGTTTGGGACCAGAGTCACTCTGATTTTACTTGTGTTTTACTTTACTCTTTGTATACCAATAAAATTGACTGTTTTTCTACTTTCCATTATCTGAGTAGTGTGCATTACTGCGGTAGTTCCTTTCTCTCTTACTTAGCTGTTGTTTTTTCTACCGATCTGCACCTCCTTATTTAATTGTGTATAATTGGTGCGCCCTGCATTTCACATTATTATTTATGTTCACTGGTTTAGTGACGCGACGTCACTTCCGCTCTATGCCACGCACTTCCGCCCTAGCTATCAGCAGCCTACATATGCAGGCGTCCACTGACAGCCTCATAGCACGCTGACACATGGCAGAGCGCGGGAGCGCTGCCACACGCACTGACACTGCAACAAGGTAATCAACTCTACTGACCGGCCTCTTCACAGTTGGTGACCTGACACTCAGTGCTGATATTATTCTCCATAGCATCCACTGACGATCCTATGACAGAGCGCAGCCACATGTACTGGATCAATCTCCTTTGGGTAACTACCCTTGCACTAAGGTATTTAACTCTGCTGACCGGTCTTCTTTTTTACATTTAGTGACCGACACTCAGTGCTGCCATTACTCTCTGTAAGCCACATATTTTGGATCAGTCTCTTTGGGTAACTACTTTTGCTATCTTACAACAGACAGTCGGTTATCATATAATTATCTCCCATAGCTCCTATGTACTATATTAACATAAGGCTGGCTCTCTATGCAGTGACACATCTCACTTTAGGTAAATCCTTACTACTGGCTTACTTTCCAATTTCATTATTGTGCATTTACGCATTATCTTATTATTATAGCCATACAAGGACTGAACCCTGGCCCTCTTATCATTTTCTTACTATTTTGGCACTGGACTGTTTCTGAGGTAACTATCTATATATAAACTCATTATGTTCCAAGCACCTGTATAATATGACTATTGACCTTATTCTATTACTGTACATATATTATTGTAAATAGACAATGTATATATTATGTTACAGGGGTGCACAATTAACTTTTCTCACACTTAATGTAAATATTTACTTTTATTTGAGAGACTCATCTATTGTTTTGTTTCCACAGCGACGTTTTGAAAAAGGCTAAAGTATAGCCGAAACGTTATATATGTTCGCTCTTTTCTTTTTGTCCTTATTTGTTGCCATAATCAGTTTGCATAATAAATGTCAACTAGACTTTGAAAACCCATTTTTTCTTCTCAAGGTACTGCCACACTAGACAATCCCGCTATAGCGTCGCATACTAATGAGATCGCTAGCGGGATTGTTTCTATATCGCTAGTGGCTACCTATTTTAGCGATGTCGTTAGGACGCTATCGCGGTTAGCGATCTCCTTAACGACTTTAGCAGTACAAAAGTACCGCTAAATCGCTAAAAAAGGTGCCACACTTAGCGATATATACTTACCCAGCGGGGCGCCAGCGACGAAAATAGGGTCCGGAACGATTCCAGCGACGAGCGATATCACAGCAGGAAGCTCGTCGCTGGCAGCTGCCGCACACAACAACATCGCTAACGGGATCGCTAAATAGTGACGTTTTTTAGCGATCCCGTTAGCGATGTTGTTTAGTGTGGCATACCCTTCAGAGTGCGGTGTATTGATTCATGTTGGTATCTGATAATTGACAGTTAATCTCTTCTTTGTATAGATAGCGGTTCATCACCACTATAGAGCCCCTTTATCTGCCGGCTTTATGATAATAATTTCATTGTTATGTAAAGATGAAAGTGCCTGTTTCTCATTGTGAGAGATGTTAGAATATACAGGAAAAAGACCTAGACGTTGCTGATGCGTGATAGCCTTAATATCACTGTCGACCAATGAAATAAATGTGTAAGGTTCTATGTATATATTCCTGAAACTCAGTTTGTTCGTCAGCCATTTTACTTTCTGTCTTGCTGCAGCTATCTTGCCCTCAGTCAAAATGGAGTTTCCAGCTTGCATGTTCCCGCCCTGATTCTCTCCTTTGCTTCTTAAGCAGCCACAGCTGAGCAATCAGTGCTTCAGAATCTAGCCTGCAGTGAACCTGTAACTTGACTCCTGTAAGCCTTGGACCTTGTACTCCAGCTATTCCTACTGAGGAACTCTGAAGCACTTGTGGACTCTGAACCCTGCTCTTTGAAAGACCCACGTTTGCATGGACTTACGGTAACAGAGAAGAAGATCCTGAATCTGTATTGGAGAGTGATTGCTGAGCTTGGATTGCTCTGGCCTGCTGTGTCTCCTGTTTCTGTGTCTGCAAACTGTGTGACTATTTCTGCCAACTTGTATGAAGTAATACAGGACTTTTCTATATCAAACCTGTGTCTCATGTATGTTCATCGCACCCAAGCACAAGACGCTATATGAACTGTACTACATACATTACAAGATTCTGAAGCCAAAACGTTAGTGTCTGCTGGGTCTGGAAGGCTGTGTCTGCTGTACTGTGGATATCAGACGTCCAGTTGTACTTTCTGTGATGACAGTGGTTGTGACTTCTCACAACCATTCCAGGTGAGCAATTCCCTTAAGTTTTTTCTTTTTGCAGTGTTACCACAGGTAAACACTATTGTTTTTTTTTTTTCCTTTCTTTTCTCTTTTTTGTCTGCTGTAACTCTGGATATCAGATGTCTGGTTGAAACTTTCTGTGATGATAGTGGTTGTGACTTCTCACAACCATTCCAGGTGAGCAGTTCCCTTAATTTTTTTTTCTCTCTGCAGTGTTGCCACAGGTGAACACTATTGTTTTTTTTTTCTCTCCTCTTCTTCCAGTAATCCTGTCTTAAAAGATCTGGAAAATGGAGGAGCGCATAAAGGAACTTTGCGGAGTGACTGATAATATCCTTGCAGATTTGCAGAATATAAAGACCCGTTTTACAAATCTACAGGACCTCAATAATCACAATTTGCAAGTGGTTGGACAGACTACCCAGGATTTGCGAGCCAGGATTGAGGTTCTAGAGGGGCGAGTCCAGGCTCCTGCCGTAGCCCCGAGTGCTGGGATTCCCAAGTTGCCCCCTTTTCTGTCACGCTGTATAGCAGATATATATATGTGATGACAATAATCTATATCAAAAGGGCAACATACTATATAACATGTGCATAGCTATATGATAACATAGATTTACCTGACAGAAAGTCCAGTGGGTCAAAACGGAATCCGTTATACGCTGTCTCCGGCTAGAGGGTGACCGGGGTCTAAGCTGACCCTAACTGGGGTCCTAACTAATCCCTCAACCTGGAGGTACTGTTAAAGGTACAGAGGTCCAGGCCACCAGCGTAAACCCTGTCTCCTATCAATCCCTGCCAACTGTATTCTAGTCCTAAGAAGGACCCTGAATACCACCAAAGGGAATGACCAGGTAACGGTTAATGAACAGAAAGACATACAAGAAAGATAAGAAATAAAGTAAATAAAGTCTTACATACAACACTCACACACAGTAGGAACACCATAGGTCTCAGAGATAAACTATAAGCTGTAAGAGTAAAAACAACTAAGGAGCTCTTAGCTTAAGTATTCCCAGAACCGATCCAGTCTGCTAAACTATATGAATGCTTTCACCGGCATCCAACACCCAGACTGGCAGGAATATAAAGGAAACTAATTAGAACATAATCCAAAGCAGCCGGGCGAGGCTGAACCTAGTCTTAGCAAAGAGCTAGGTAAAATTAACTCTCTCATTACCAAACACAAAGAAACAGCAGCTCAGCTGTGAGAAGTCAGAATGTGCAATCGCGACGATCTTCGTGGCGATGCACCCATGACAGTACCCCCCTTCTACGAGGGGCCTCCGGACCCTCATGACCAGGTCTGTCCGGGTAAGTTGTGTGAAAGGTCCGAACCAATCGATCTGCGTTATCATCAGACGCAGGGACCCACGTCCTCTCCTCAGGACCATACCCCCTCCAATGAACTTCCACGTTATCATTGATTACCACTGAAGGAGGAGGTAGAGGTGACGGTATGACTGGTGCCACATACTTTTTAAGTAATGACTTGTGAAACACATTATGAATTTTAAACGTAGGAGGGAGGTCCAGACGAAATGCCACAGGATTAATTATGGAACTGATCCTGTATGGCCCGATGAATCTGGGACCCAACCTCCAGGAGGGAACTTTAAGTTTTATATTCCTGGTAGACAACCACACCAGATCGTTCACCCTCAGATCTAGACCAGAAACTCTCCTCCTATCAGCCATCCGTTTGTAAGGGTTCTCCGTAACCTTCAGTCTTAAGCGATCTGGAACTATCAGTCTCCCTGGAAGTCCCACAGGGCGTCCCCCTGAGCCCCCAATACCTCCCCCTCAAGCTCAGAGCATACAGCTGACACTACAACTCCCTCCTGAGGAATAGGAACCGGATCATCAGTCTTCCCGACCCCTGGGAAAGTACGAGATAAGGCATCAGGAAGCAACTTTATTGAGCAGTCATATGTGCGATGAGGAGGTAACTCTTTACACCCCTCCTCTGAGAACTTCTCCCAAAAGTCCTCCAGAAAAGGAGGCAAAGTCCTAGGCACAACCGCACCGATGACCGTGCTCATGCAGTTATTCTTGCAAAATTCACCCCACTGGCTTATCTTTCTGGATTGCCAATCAATCACTGGGTTATGTTTAGCCAACCAAGGAAGTCCCAACACAATAGGAGCAGGCAGACCCTCCAACACATAACAAGACAATTGCTCTTTATGTATTGCCCCTACTCGAAGATCTATGTTATGAACAGCTTGTACCAAGCTACCTTGACCAAGAGGTCTAGAATCAATAGAGAGTATAGGGACCGGTTTGGCCAATACACTCAGTTGCATACCATGCACCTGGGCAAACCGAGTGTCCACCAGATTAGCCCCGGACCCACTATCAAGAAAAACAGAAATCCTCTCAGTTCTAGTACCAATCACCACCTCCGCAGGCACGAGAAACTGAGAGGGATTTGGGGACGAAATACACACTCCCAGGTTAACTCCTTGGTTCAAAGAGGTCCGGGATGGACACCCCCCAACAAAATGTCCCTCTCTCCCGCAAAAGAAACACCTTCTAGTCTTGCGGCGCACCGCTGATTCCCTCCTACAAAATGATGTCCCTCCCAACTGCATGGGTTCCTCAGAACAGACCAGAGGAACCTCAGTATAAGGGACTTTAGTAGTAGGTGGAGTCATCACGGGGGCGGAGTTACCTCGCGTCTTCCCCGAAGACGTCTATCAATGCGAATAGCGAGGGCCATAGCAGCCTCCAGTGATGGAGGAGAATCATACTGAGCCAACACATCTTTTAATTTGTCAGACAACCCTTGACAAAACTGGCTCCTAAGAGCAGGGTCATTCCACTGAGTATCTGTTGCCCATCTACGGAACTCAGAAGAATATTCCTCCGCTGGA
Source organism: Oophaga sylvatica (assembly GCA_033576555.1). Lineage (NCBI taxonomy): Eukaryota > Metazoa > Chordata > Amphibia > Anura > Dendrobatidae > Oophaga > Oophaga sylvatica. Next base: position 32,339 of record JARQOD010001536.1, on the reverse strand, counting down.
CGATTTCCTTGCCGTATTTTACGTAACCTTGTTTCAGCAAGGGAGACTCGATCCGGATCATCATATACCAGACCCAGGGCAGTAAAAAATCGATCCACTGACTGGAGATCTGGGGAGCCTGGAGGAATAGAGAACGCCCAAGATTGAGGATCCCCTTGTAAGAGCGAGATAACAATTCCCACCCTCTGCTCTTCACTCCCAGATGACCGAGGCCGCAGCCGAAAGTACAATTTACATGCCTCCCGGAAAGTAAAAAATTTGTCCCGCCCACCAGTGAACCTGTCCGGGAGAGCAACCTTAGGTTCAGATCTGGTTTGCTCCGGGGGGGACAAAACCTTGGACTTAATGTCTGCCAACTCCATGGACAATCCCTGCAACTGCCGGGCCAGCTGGGCTACTGGATCCATGATAGCTGGGGAGAATCTTTAGTATGGCCGGTGAAAATGTCACGCTGTATAGCAGATATATATATGTGATGACAATATCTATATCAAAAGGGCAACATACTATATAACATGTGCATAGCTATATGATAACATAGATTTACCTGACAGAAAGTCCAGTGGGTCAAAACGGAATCCGTTATACGCTGTCTCCGGCTAGAGGGTGACCGGGGTCTAAGCTGACCCTAACTGGGGTCCTAACTAATCCCTCAACCTGGAGGTACTGTTAAAGGTACAGAGGTCCAGGCCACCAGCGTAAACCCTGTCTCCTATCAATCCCTGCCAACTGTATTCTAGTCCTAAGAAGGACCCTGAATACCACCAAAGGGAATGACCAGGTAACGGTTAATGAACAGAAAGACATACAAGAAAGATAAGAAATAAAGTAAATAAAGTCTTACATACAACACTCACACACAGTAGGAACACCATAGGTCTCAGAGATAAACTATAAGCTGTAAGAGTAAAAACAACTAAGGAGCTCTTAGCTTAAGTATTCCCAGAACCGATCCAGTCTGCTAAACTATATGAATGCTTTCACCGGCATCCAACACCCAGACTGGCAGGAATATAAAGGAAACTAATTAGAACATAATCCAAAGCAGCCGGGCGAGGCTGAACCTAGTCTTAGCAAAGAGCTAGGTAAAATTAACTCTCTCATTACCAAACACAAAGAAACAGCAGCTCAGCTGTGAGAAGTCAGAATGTGCAATCGCGACGATCTTCGTGGCGATGCACCCATGACATTTTCGTTCTTGAGTCGGTTGAACTGTTAATATGAAGTGGGATTATTTACACAATGGCAATCTTTTTTTTTGCACTTGATATTTATTTCAGCCATGGGCAGGTGTTTGATGACCCCAATCGAGGTGACAAACATGCAGTGAAGCAGCCATGTTAGCTTTGCGCCAAGGTAAGCACTCGGTAGCTGAATATGCCTTGGATTTCAGGAGATGGGCCCTTGATACCACCTGGGACAGTTCCGCCAAAAAATCTATTTTTCGAAAGGGGTTATCTCCACTGATTAAGGATGAACTTGCTCGTGCCGACCCTCCCACTACGTTAGGTGACTTTATTAACTACTGCATCCGTATTGATACTCGTCTGACTGAACGCAGGCAAGAGAGATGGTTCGAAAGCAATCGTACTAACCTTTTCCTACCTTCCTCTCCAGCTAAGGAACCTTTGAGTAGGATTACACGGGAACCTGAACCTGAACCCATGCAGGTAGACTCTTTACAACGACGGGTTAGTGATGCACGCAAGGAACATCGTTTTAAGGAGAATCTATGTTTCTATTGTGGTAAGTCAGGGCACTTCATTATAAACTGCCCCAGCCGTTCTCGTAAGACTACTGCAGCACTCATTCATTGTGAGTGTTGCGAGAGGGAATCTGTCAGGTCCGAGCCTCAGGCTCCAGAGAGATCTGCAGCAACAGATCTTGATTTCTCTCGGACTTAAACTCCGTTACCTCTGAGGACGTTGACTGTGTAAACGCTGCCATTTTTCAAGTTTCCTCAGCGGTGTCCCAGCTGAGTTGTAAGAAAAACAATTCTCATTGCTTTCTTTCCATCAAACTCTGGGTTGACTCAGCTTGGGTGTCTAGCTCTGCTATGATCGACTCAGGGGCAAGTGGAAATTTTATGGATGTCTCCTTTGCTCTGAAACAGGGAATACGTTCAGTGAAGAAGGCTACTCCAGTACAGATGGAAACTGTGGATGGCTCCCTGCTGACCTCTGGACCAGTGGATCAGGAAACAGAGCCTTTGAGGGTTCTTATGGGTAAAGATCATCAAGAGAAACTGTCCTTTATGCTTATCTCTTCTCCCCACTTTCCCATTATTCTAGGGCTACCATGGCTGCAGGCTCAGAATCCTACCATTAACTGGGAGACCAAGGAATTACACTTTCCAGAGAAACAGATGAGTCCAAAAGTTTCAGCTTGCTCTGTTCCTAAAGGAATCATGTCAGTCCCTGAACTACCAGCTGTATACCAGGACTATGTGGATTTATGTGACAAGAAGAACGCTGACCAGCTTCCTCCTCACCGTCCATATGATTGTCCAATTGAATTATTGCCTGGAGCAGAGATACCTTTTGGTAAGATCTACCCCCGGGTGGGGCCCGAGCTAAAGGCTTTAAAGGATTACATAGATGAAAATCTAGCCAAGGGCTTCATACGCCCCTCTTCATCTCCTGCAGGTGCACCCATCTTCTTTGTAAAGAAGAAAGATGGATCTCTGAGACCATGCGTAGACTATAGGGAACTCAATAAGGTTACTATTAGAAACCGTTATCCATTGCCTTTAATCCCTGAGTTATTGGAGAGAGTGCGACATGCCAACATTTTTTCTAAACTAGATCTTCGTGGGGCCTATAACTTAGTCCGTATTAGACCTGGGGATGAATGGAAGACTGCATTCAGGTCACGCTATGGACACTTTGAATATCTAGTTATGCCTTTTGGTCTGAGTACCGCCCCAGCCACTTTCCAACACTTGGTGAATGACATCTTCAGGGATCTCCTAGATACATTCGTGGTAATTTATTTGGATGATATTCTAATTTTTTCTAACTCCACAGAGGAACATCATGGACATGTGAGAATAGTCTTGGAACGTCTAAGACAAAATCATCTTTACATCAAACTTGAAAAGTGTGAATTCCATAGGACCAAGATTCAATTTCTGGGGTATGTACTGTCTACACAAGGAATTAGTATGGATGGAAGCAAAACCCAAGCCATCAAGGATTGGCCAAGTCCTAGAAATGTGAAGGAGGTACAGCGCTTCATCGGGTTTGCCAACTTCTATAGACGTTTCATTAGAAATTTCTCTGAGGTAGTGTCACCTATCACTCAACTTACCCGGAAAGAGTCTAGGTTTTCCTGGACTCCCCAAGCCCAGGAAGCATTTTCCCGTCTAAAAGATAAATTTACCACTGCACCTATCCTAGTACATCCCAACCCCGAGCTTGCCTTCATAATAGAGGTGGATGCTTCAGACTGTGCCGTTGGAGCTATACTCTCTCAGAGAACAGGTGAGAAGAATGTCTTGCATCCCTGTGCCTTCTTTTCCCAGCAGTTGTCTTCGGCTGAGAGGAACTACGATGTGGGCAATAGAGAGTTGTTGGCCATTATTGCCGCCTTCAAAGAATGGAGACACCTTCTTCAGGGAGCTGCACAGCAAATAGTCGTCCTGACAGACCATCGTAACCTTGAGTTTATCAGGTCGGCTAAGTGCCTGACTCCTCGCCAGGCTCGCTGGAATCTTTTCTTAAACCAATTTAATTTTATCATCTCTTATAGACCAGGATCGCGCAATGGAAAGGCTGATGCACTCTCTAGGATTTACTCAGCAGAGACACGTCCAATTACTCCTCCTAAGACTATTCTTCCTGACTCTAGATTCCTAGGAGTAATTCATAATCAAGACCTACTTAAGGACATCAAGGAAGCATACCATGCGGATTCCTTTTTGGCACAACCCCCAAGGGACGTAAGTCTTGTCTTTAAGAATGGTGTGTGGATTCAGGGACAACGCCTGTATATTCCTGAAACAGTCAGATTGAGAGTATTGCAACTCATTCACGATTCCAAGATAGCTGGGCATAGAGGAATTCTAAAGACACAGGAATTTCTTTCTCGTTTCTTTTGGTGGCCCACTTGCAGGAAGGATGTTTTGAATTATGTCACTTCATGTGAGGTCTGTGCAAGATGCAAAACACCTCGCTCCTCACCAACTGGTCTGTTACAGCCTCTTCCACCCCGTCCCGCCCGTGGGGATCCATTTCTATGGACTTCATTGTGGAGTTACCAACCTCTCAGGGGAAGAACACCATTCTAGTGGTGGTTGACCGTCTAACAAAGGCAGCTCATTTTATCCCTTGTGTCGGCTTACCCACTGCAAAACAGACATCAGATTTGATGATTAAAGATGTGTTTCGCTTACATGGAGTACCGGATGAGGTTATTTCGGATCGAGGGGTGCAATTCACTTCTAGGTTTTGGCAAAATTTCTGTGCAGCATTGGACATTAAAGTAAACCTTTCTTCTGCTTTTCATCCCCAGACTAATGGACAGACCGAACGAACCAATCAAACCCTGGAGCAGTATCTCCGCTGCTTTATCTGCCACCTACAGGATGATTAGGTGGATCTACTTCCATTAGCTGAGTTCTCGTATAACAACTCTCAGAGTGCCTCCACTAAACAGTCTCCTTTTTACTCTAATCTAGGTTATCATCCTAACATTCTACCACGATTTCCCATAGAAACGCCTTTACCAGCAGTAGCTGAAAGAATCACGTCTTTACAGAAGAATATGGATCTTCTAAAGGAAAATCTGGAATCGGCTCAAGAAAGGTACAAGAAAGCAGCAGATAAATTTCGTAAACCTGCACCAGCTTTCAAGGTAGGAGACTTGGTCTGGCTGTCAACCAGAAATCTTAAGTTAAGGATTCCATCGTCTAAGTTGGGACATAAGTACATTGGACCCTATAAAATCAGTAAAATTATAAGTGCCGTTGCTTGTCGTCTTCAACTGCCCAGAACTATGAGAATCCACCCTGTCTTTCATGTATCCCTACTAAAGGCTGCGACACCCAATACGTTTCCTGGACGTTCCTCTCCTTGCCCTGACCCAGTGCTAGTCGATGGTCAGGAAGAATTTGTGGTGGAAAGGATTTTAGATTCCAGGTTGTATAGAAATCAATTACAATATCTGATTAAATGGCAGGGCTACCCAGTGGAGGACAACTCATGGGAACCGGTCAATAACGTTAATGCTCCTCGCTTGCTCCGTCAGTTTCATCAGAGGTACCCACACAAGCCTGGTCTGAGGTCATCCGGAGGTTGTCCTTAAGGGGGGAGTAATGTAAGGTTCTATGTATATATTCCTGAAACTCAGTTTGTTCGTCAGCCATTTTACTTTCTGTCTTGCTGCAGCTATCTTGCCCTCAGTCAAAATGGAGTTTCCAGCTTGCATGTTCCCGCCCTGATTCTCTCCTTTGCTTCTTAAGCAGCCACAGCTGAGCAATCAGTGCTTCAGAATCTAGCCTGCAGTGAACCTGTGACTTGACTCCTGTAAGACTTGGACCTTGTACTCCAGCTATTCCTACTGAGGAACTCTGAAGCACTTGTGGACTCTGAACCCTGCTCTTTGAAAGACCCAAGTTTGCATGGACTTACGGTAACAGAGAAGAAGATCCTGAATCTGTATTGGAGAGTGATTGCCGAGCTTGGATTGCTCTGGCCTGCTGTGTCTCCTGTTTCTGTGTCTGCAAACTGTGTGACTATTTCTGCCAACTTGTATGAAGTAATACAGGACTTTTCTATATCAAACCTGTGTCTCATGTATGTTCATCGCACCCAAGCACAAGACGCTATATGAACTGTACTACATACATTACAAAATGTCTCCGTAGCATGATAAGTACGCGGTGGACAAAAATTACTTTTGTTAAATGGGTTAGAATTGCTGATAGACAAGTCCGGAGCTGGTACTGTAGAGGGATCACCACCCAGATCCGGGGATAGTCCAAAATGTGTTTTCAGCCTTACTGACAAGAGCCTTTGAGATCATGGCTCTGTTAAAGTCCCCAGAGATTACAGTTAACGAGTTTGGGTGCTTTGTCTGAATGAGGTCTAACACCCCAGACAATTCTTCCACAGCCGCCTCTTGGTTTGCGGATGGAGGGATATACAGGACTACTGTAATGCAAATGGAAAATTCTCTAGGTAAATAGTAGGGCCTGAGGCCAACTGCTAAAGGTACTGCCACACTAAACAATCCCGCTAGCGATCACGATAACGACGCATACTAATGCGATCGCTAGCGGGATTGTTTCTATATCGCTAAGTGCGGCCACATTTAGCGATATAGTTAACGACGCTATCGCCGTTAGCGATCTTCTTAACGACTTTAGCGGTACAAAAGTACCGCTAAATCGCTAAGAAAAGGTGCCACACTAGCGATATATACTTACCCAGCGGGAGCGCCGACGAGAAAATAGGGTCCGGAACGATTCCAGCGACGAGCGAGATCACAGCAGGAAGCTCGTCGCTGGAAGCTGCCGCACTGAACAACATCGCTAACGGGATCGCTAAATAGTGACGTTTTTTAGCGATCCCGTTAGCGATATTGTTCAGTGTGGCATACCCTTAAGAGTTCAGTGTTTTGGCTGCAGTGACTTTCCTTAACAGTAATATGACGCTGATTGCACCATCTGTTATTAATGTATAATATCACCCCATCACCCTTTTTCTTACCACAGTTAGCTTTGTCTCTATCAGCCGGACAATTAAATAGAACGAAGTCAGTGGAGATCCACGACTTGGTCATATCTGACCATGCTCCGGTGGGTATGGAATTGGTGGATAACCAGATAAAAGGAGCACATTACATATGGAAATTTCCAGCTTATCTTACAAAAGATGAGGGATTTAATGACAAACTACGGGGCTGGTGGGAGGAATTTGAATGGGACAACAAGGAACATGCAAACCAACACGCTTTGTACTGGAATACGGCAAAAGTGGTACTAAGAGGCAAAATTATGATGTTTGTGGCCTCACTCAAGAAAAGAGAAGCGGAAAAATACTCAGATTCTAGCGCGAAGCTTAGAAATCTACAGTATATACAGAGTTCTTGCAGAGCCCCACAACTCAAAACAGGGAACAATGGAAGCTGGCCAAACAAGAGTTTGAAACCTGGATTAATAGGAGGGAGCAGATGTTCCACTCTAGGCAGGAGGCTGAATTGCTGAAATATGGAACAGAGCGGGGAAATTGCTGGCAAGACTGGCAAAAGGGAGACTGCAGGCAAGTCCTATAGGTAGATTACGAGATGGCCAGGGAAATATAACCTCCGACCCCAGGAAAATCAATGAAACACTACAAAACTTTTACAAAGAATTGTATAAACCCTCACATACTAATTTGGCAGAAGGTAAAAAATTCCTCCAACAAGTCACTCTTCCAAAACTAACACAAGAACAACAAGATGCAATTAATGCAGAAATAACAGAAGGAGAAGTGAGACAAACCATAAGTCATCTTCAAAATAGGAAAGCACCAGGCACAGATGGATTTGGCGGGGAGTTTTATAGGGCCCTCAGGGAACAGATCTCCCCACTGCTAACAAACCATTACAACACCATTCTCTTAACGGAGGTCATAACAGAAAGATCTAAAGAAACACATATTAAAGTCATACCCAAACCAGGCAAGGACCCCCTTGAGGCCTGCTCTTACAGACCCATTTCCCTTATTGATGTAGACCAGAAGATTATGTCAAAAATAATGGCAGACAGATTGGCAGTAGTATTACCCCAACTGGTGAACCCTACACAAGTGGGATTCGTTAAGGGTAGGGTGGCGGTGAAAAACATACGAAAGGTACTGTGTTGGACGGAGTGGGTTGCCGCAGCCAGTCGGGAGAGAAACCGGCCTTGCTGGCTCTGGATGCAGAAAAAGCTTTTGATAATGTTAGCTGGGACTGGCTGGGGGCAACTCTGGACTCATTCAACATAAAGGGCAATTTTAGAATATACCTGGAGGGGGTTATAGGGACCCGACAGCTAGAATACACACACCAGGCTTCCTCTCTGAGCCATTTCATTTATATAATGGGACCAGACAGGGGTGCCTGATGTCACCACTACTATTCAACTTGGCACTAGAACCCTTTGCTCGGTATATGGAAGAGTCAGACTTATTTGAGAGAATCAGAGTGGGTGCTGGCAGCACTAAAATAGCATTATTTGCAGATGATGTCATCTTGTTTATGTCCCGGCCACAGGAACAATTAGGAAATATCTTTCAGTTTATCCAGAAATTCAGTGAATACTCGGGCTATAAGGTCAATATCGCCAAGAGCGAACTCTTGGAATTGGGGGAAAAAACACCTGCGGAACAATGGAAGAAACTAGGTTTAGAACTACATATTGCAAAGACACATATCACCTACCTGGGAATTAAGATAGGCAGGCTCCCGGCACAACTATATTCACTAAATTATACACCTCTCATCGAAAAAATGCTAGGAGAACTTCGGAGATGGCAGAATCTACCGCTATCTCTTCTGGGAAGATGCCATTTAATTAAAATGGTCAGCTTTGCCAGACTACTATACCCATTACAGACACTACCCCTGATACTCTAGATATAAACAAAATAAATAGAGCTTTTACCCATTTTATATGGGCGGATAAAAGGCCCAGAATTGCACTGGGAAAACTGATGCTAACTAGGAGTGAAGGTGGGATCAATTTTCCGAATGTCAGAGCCTACAACATAGCAAGTCTTTTTAGACATGTGATAGATTGGCTACAGGAGACTAACTGCTACTCTAATACCCAATTGGAAAGACAGCTGGCGGCGCCGTGGGAATTAAATGCCCTCTTACATACAAAACAGGCCAAACTCCCGCAAAATGTAAAATCCTCCCTATTGCTTCGGGATACTATTGTATGCTGGAAGATAGTAAGGAAGGCATTCGGCCTTCCCTTCCAGATCTCTAAACATATGCCACTATTTGGTCACCTGGAATTCCCCCTGGGAACAGAAATCAAAAGAGCGATAGGACAAACAGGTGATAACATGAAGAAAGCTGGGGATATTATGCATATAGAGGTTAAACGATGGCTGAGCCCACAAGAAATCATGGACAAATTCCATATAGAAAGCAGACTCTTCCTACAGGTCATGCAGGTCCACTCTTTCTGCTTATCTAGACTTCGCAGGCTGCCTAACGAAGTGGAACTACACATTCTAGATAATAGGGTGGGTATGAGCACTCAGAATGCCAGCATATCCTCAATATACAACACTGTAAGACATAAATTCCTGAAGCTAAAGCAGAACAAGCTGTTCAAAACCTGGGAGAAATGGACCGGGATGAGGATATCGCAGAGACAATTCTACAGGGGTGGGAACAGGTTAAAAAATCCATTTTATGTGAAAGATGGAGGGAAACCTATTTCAAGCTCATGCATACAGCATTATATGCTTTCAATATCCCATCCTCTCCTAGATTCCCTGACCGGATTACAGCGTGCCCTAAGTGCGGAACGCCTTCAACAAATCTCTGGCACAGGGTGTGGGAATGCAGGGCAGCTAAAGAGTACTGGAAACAGGTAGGGGAGCAGGTTCGATTGTGCTGGGAACCCATCTCCCACAAACGCCACAAACTATGCTATTTCATCAGTTAAGACCCCCGGAGACACAACCCACAGGAGGTAAAGCAAAGATCCCTAAAAACATCCAAAAAAATATTTAGACTTGAGAGTCCTCAGTGGTTGAGGACTCTCAAGTCTAAATATTTTTCTATCTACTGGCTAACACGGTACGAAGATACACATCTTTCCTATATAAAAACATCCACACATTCTTAGTTGTAGCTTTACGTGGTTAATTTGGTGAATGGCTTAATCCAAGCACCCCATCGATGGCGATGATAATAGCCCAGATGAAACACTTACTGGGAATTGAATTAATAGTGGCAGAAAGGAGCAAAGAAAAATCTGCAGGGAAAGTATTTCCACTGTGGAAAACGTTCATTGGTTTCCACTATAGCCCTCACGAAATATCAAAAATGATTAGTCCCTTCCGCCACACGGAATGGTACTGTCTGGAGGATCTGAGTGGGACATTAGGGGTCTTGGGAACTATTCCAGATGTATAATGTCTATTAAAGATATAACATATATTACCGTAGAACGACACTCTTGACAATGCAAAATACAGTAAAAGAGATTCTCTTCCTTCCCTATTACCCTTCTATGTAGTCAGTTTGTCTTTTCTTTCTCTTACTGTTTCCCCAAAATTTGTGTCACAAGGCATTGACGGAGATCAACCTATGTATCTATATACTATCTCAAAAAGTTATGCGGACCTGTAGTCTGACAAGTAAGATTTGTATATGTACTTTTGGTAATTTACAGTGTCATTGCTGATGCTATATCCTATCCGATGCAATCACTGTATCTCCTTTATTGAAAAGGTGCAATGTATAGCTGATCTATGAAATATGTCCCTCATTAGTTTAGATTTTGTGCTCTTTCTAGGATCCATTTCTAGTTTTGACTAATAGACAAATCCACGCGCAAATGCAAGAAATTAAGTGTTTCTCACATCAAAAACCTGTCAAAAATAAAGTATGGCATATTTTATTGTAAGTGGCATGGAGAGAAAGGACAAAGAGAACATAGGAGCGCTTGAATGAATGGAAAGATGGCCGAGATGGGAACATTTTGTCACTTTTTTAGACATTTTATTTTCATCCCACATTAACTAGTAATGGCGCCAGTTATGCCGTCCTTTGTGATAAGTTCAAAACAGTGAAAAAGAGACTTTCTGAATCCACATCACATCACTGAATTTTGCATCAGCTAATTGAATTCTGTCCTACATTTTCTTTTTTTTTGTCAAAATGGCTGATATCACAAAAAAGCCGTGTTGCTGTAGATACACTACAGTGATTTCATCAGGCACGTTCATTTGTAACCAATGATATCCAGAGCAAACACTAGATCCCTGGAAAAGTGTAATGGAGACATTTTGGGAGTAACAAGTATATTACAAATATAACATATGCCATCATTAAATGTTTGTATAGACAGAGAAATATCCCTTTATTATTTTATACCTATAAGGACTTGTTCACACCACCGTATTTTCAGTCCAAGTACAAAATGGACAGCACTCGGACCAATGTTATCCAATAGAGCGGTGCAGAATGACCGATTGTTTTCTGAATGTGAAAAAATGGCAGCATGAGGCTCGCCCATTCAGGTCTATGGGTGCGCACATCAGATGCCATAGAGCCGCAGTGTAACATCTGAATTTTCAGGGATATATTGCAATTCTGTACCTTAGAGAACTGTAAATGGTTAATGGCCGCTGTTGTAAAAAAAGGGTTGTAAATGGATGATAAGTGAGAAAAAAATCCTCACACTTTTCTGGATGAAACTGAACTTTTTTATACCTACTCTCGGACACATATCTATTTCTTAGGCTATGTTCACACTGGGTTTTTTAAGCGTTTAAAGGTGAGTTGCTTCAAGAAATAGTTTTTTGAGGGGACATTTTTTTTATCTGAAGAGGTTTAGAAAAGATTGAGATGAATTTTTGGAGAGGTTTACTTCGATATGTATTTAAAAAAAATTTCAAGCACTTTTTCCCCCTTCTGTAGTTTTTCAAATTTTGAGGAAAAAATGTCAAAAATCTCCTCATATGATACACAAAGTGGAGATGATGATTTTGGAGGATTATGTCAGTGACTGAAGCTATGACCTGAGAAATCCCATTTTGCTGCAGAACTGTGACTATGACAGAAAACGGACTCATGTCATTCTGTATGTAGTAAAGCACACTTGGCTCATGTGTGCCCCACACAGGACATATGTCACTCTGCCATGTGTCACACACCAGTGCTGAAAAGTCTCCCTACTACCATGTTTGCATGATAACATGGGAGGCTCAGCAGTGGGGGCGGACAATTGTATTCAAGTCAATTGAAACTAAAGTTAATTGCATAAGAATGGATAAAGAATGCCAAGATAACAAGATAACAAAGTTGTCACCAGAGCCCCCCAGAGCGCCGGCCAATCACAGTGCCGATTCAAACAATACCCCGCCCAAAACCTGGAGGATAAAACTGTCACCTCTTCCTGAGATTACAGAACTTTCACAATTTGTGACTGATCTCACCTGAGCCCCAGGACTAAAGGGTATGCCACACTAAACAATATCGCTAACGGGATCGCTAAAAAACGTCACTATTTAGCGATCCCGTTAGCGATATTGTTCAGTGCGGCAGCTTCCAGCGACGAGCTTCCTGCTGTGATCTCGCTCGTCGCTGGAATCGCTCCGGACCCTATTTCATCGCTGGCGCTCCCGCTGGGTAAGTATCTAATCGCTGTGTGGCACCTTTTCTTAGCGATTTAGCGGTACTTTTGTACCGCTAAAGTCGTTAAGAAGATCGCTAACGGCGATAGCGTCGTTAACTATATCGCTAAATGCGGCAGCATTTAGCGATATAGAAACAATCCCGCTAGCGATCTCATTAGTATGCAACGCTAACGAGATCGCTAGCGGGATAGCTAAGTGTGGCAGTACCTTAAGGACCTCCATAACTACAGATCACCAGGACTTCAGATCACCAGGACTACAGACCACCAGGACTACAGACCACCAGGACTACAGACCACCAGGACTAAATTCTTCCAGGATCAAGGATCCAAGAACCCCGTGAGACCCGAGTATCTGCTACGTCCCATCTGGTAAGTCTACACTTCTTCCTTACACTGTCATAGTGAGCTTGTACCAATGCTGTGATGTTAAAGGGCAGTTGTCCCTGCAGTGGGAGGCGGGTGGGATAAACATGTGTGGGAATGGTTCTGAAAGGTTCGGGATTGGAGATGCTGTGACTTTTCTTACGTTCTTGTTAGCCTGTTTTCATGCTGTCAGTAATCCCTGTGCAGCCACTCAGGGAAGGCTGATGGGGAACAATAGATTGTGATCTGCTCCTTCACAAATAGCGCTGACATAAGCACGGTGGCAAATGTTTCTTGTGTGTGCTAGGTCCAGACCTGGGCGATCGGCTGATCAAAGACCACACAAGAAACTTTACAGCCTGTGATGTCTCCCTACCTGCCCTGCAGATTGGGGGCTGTGCTTCATTGGAGAGTCTGAAGTGACAGCTGGAGGAGGGGAGACGCCACAAGTTCCTGTTTCTCTAAGGCCTCATTCACACATCCGGCGGGCGCCTAAACGGCGCCCCCGGCATTTAGCCGCAGCGCCGCATCCGGTATTTTGTATGAAAACCGGATGCGCCGCATCCGGTTTTTCGCCGCATCCGGTTCACGAATGCGGCAAAAAACCGCATCCGTCTCATCCGGTGTATCCGGTTTGGCATCCGTTGACGCCGTATGCGCCAGATCCGGTTTTTTAAGACCGCCCTTTTTGGGGTTCCAAATATGATTGGCTACTGTAATCCTATATATACACTGCTCCTACAGCCCATCTTTGACAGGTTGTAGAGGAGCAAGTGCAGTTTGGAGAGAAGAGCAAGTAGCAAGTGATTGGCGAACATGGATGTCATTATCGGCAATATCTTCAGGAATCTTGTTGATTTTACTGCGGAGATGAATCGATTGAGGTTTATCGTTCTGGAGAAGGAGCGAAAGTTTGAGGAGCAGCGCATTAGACGTCAGCGAAGACGCCGCGTTTGTGGATCCACCCCATTACGGCACAGAGATTAACTCGTGGTGTCTATTCCACACTGAACATGGAGCTGCGACAAAATCCAGATAAGTTCTTTGCCTATCTGCGGATGAAGAAAGAAAACTTTGATGATTTGCTGGAGCGTGTTGGAGACCAAATTAAAAAATCAGACACCTACTGTCGGTTCTCGATATCTCCGGCGGAGCGTCTCATGGTGACTATAAGGTAAGCTATATGTATTGGATCTGTTTGCTTGAGCGCACTTGTAATTTTATCATATTGAACATCACAGGCCAACTAGGAAACCACATGAGTATCCCCAAATTTAGTTATAAAACAGTCTTTGTCATAGATGTGATTATGTTTGGTATCTCCAATAGTCGTAGCTGAGTTCTGGTATGTAATGCTGCGTTTCTGAAATAATTTGTATTTTCTAATTTGTTTTCAGATTTCTGGCAACTGGTGAGACGCTGGCATCGCCACATTTTCAGTATCGGATTGGAATCTCCACACTATCCGGCATAATAAAGTACACTTGTCGTGCTCTGTGGGATACTTTGGTTGGAGAATTTATTCCAGAGCCAACAACAGAGCGATGGCTTCAAATAGCGGACCAGTTTCTACTCATCTGCCAGTTCCCCAATTGCCTGGGGGCCGTTGATGGAAAGCACATCCGCATTCAAAAGCCAAAAGGAACTGGATCTGAATTCTTTAACTATAAAAAATATTTCTCTATCGTCCTGATGGCTATTGCAGATGCGCACTACAAGTTTATCGCGGTGGACATTGGGTTTGCTTATGACTCCCAAGTGTTTAAACTATCTGCTATGGGACGTAAATTGTATGGAAACAGTTTTCATTTCCCCCCCCCCAAGGCCACTGCCTCAAACCTCAGGCCCACCGATGCCATTCGTGTGTGTGGTGATGAGGCATTCCAGCTGTCCCAACACCTATTGAAGCCGTATGCCAGCAGAGAATTGACACATACAAAGCGGATATTTAACTACCGCCTCACAAGAGCCAGATGGTGGAGTGTGCCTTTGGCATTATGACAGCAAAATGGCGTGTCCTTTTGACTGCAATTAACTTGAAGACCGAGACTGTTAATGATGTAGTGAAAGCGTGCGTGGTCCTCCATAATTTTGTCCTAACCAAGGAACCAATTTCTCTGGAGGACCACAATCAAGAAACAACTTTGCACGACTACAGCAACATTACCACTCGCAGTACAGTCGCGGTTTCAAGAATGAGGGACAAGTTTGCTCAATACTTTGTGTCACCGGAAGGTAGTGTTGACTGGCAGGATGACAGAGTGTGATAAATGTATTGTTTCTTTTAATAATTTTCTTTACCCACAATAAACCAATAGTTTTACTTGTCTACCTTCTTGTGTGTTTTCTACTGTAAGCTTTTTGCCATTGTTGTGTCCATGGCTGTTTAACAAAACTATTTCACCTTTTGTCAAAAAAAGTGTACATTGTAGGCCATGGTTCCCCAAATCCAGTCATCAAGGCCCACCAACATGTCAAGTTTTCAGTCTTTCCTTTGTATTGCTCAGGTGATAATTGCCTCACCTGTGCAATACAAAGGAAATCCTGAAAACATGATATGTTTTTGGTGGGCCTTGAGGACTGGAGTAGGGGAAACCTGGGGTAGGGGATAATCTAAAAAAGTACACATTTTTAGTGAAAAGATAATAGAAACCCGGGACATAACTTTGTAAAAAAGGTTGCATTTATGAACCTTTTAGCCAACCTGTATAACAAATTTAATACTTAACATCCTATAAATTAAAGACAGACAACAATGTTAAACCAATGAACAATTTATTGAAATATTTTTTTTTAATATAATTGTTATAAAATTAGGCCTTTTGGCCAAATGTTTAACATAGAAATAACCTTTTTTTTATATTAAACTTTATTTATTCAACTTTATTTTTTTATTAAACTTTATTTATTCAACTTTATTTTTTTATTAAATTTTTTTTTTCATTCAAAAAATTATAAACAAACACATATTTAAAGGTCTGTGTAGTGTGGGGTGGAAATACTGCTGGAGGGGCTGCGGGACACTTCGACCGTGGGAGTGTGGAGAGTGTGGAGGGACGAACGGGATGGTGGTGGGGAAGGAACAGGAAGAGGTGAAGGGGTGGAAAGACCAAAAGAATGGGAAGACAAGGCAGAACAGGTGGGTGGTGGTGGAGTGGAGGGTTGTGCATGAGGAGCAGGTGACATAGTAGGTATTTGGAAGGGGGAAGGAGATTGGTAGGTAGAAGTGTGGTAGGGGGTAGGTGGCTGGTAGTGGGTAGGTTGTTGGTACTGGGGAGGTGACTGCAGTTGGGGAGGTGGTTGGACCTGGGGAGGTGGTTGATATAGTGGAGGTTGATGGAGCTGGGGAGGTGGTTGGTATTGGGGAGGTTGATATTGAATAGGAGGGGGAGGAGGTATGGCAGGTGGAGGGGGGGGAAGATGGACGGCGGCTGTAGGGGGGGGGTGGTGAATGACTGGGGTGGATTGAGGATGGGAGACAACCTGCGCTAGAGCAGAGTGGCACGTGTGCATCACATACATCTGCTGGTCATAAGATAGCGGATCTATGCGCTCCGCAACCGACCTAAAAAAGCTGTAGTTCGGGGGTGTTCTTAACTCAGAACGCACAGTTTCCAGAAGTGTCTTGACCTCACCAACTAGTATGGTTATCTGACGAACGCCTGCGGCAACTTGTTCAGATAGCAACTTAAGGCAGTTCTGGAAAGATGCGTTCATGTGTAAGAACTCAAGCGCATAGTTCTTTTCCTGACCCTTCTGACGCTGCCGCCCAGTACCCGCAGCTGTACTAGAGGTGGCAGGGTCAGAAGGGTGGGGTAAAGGGAAGGCTATATCCTGACCAGCAGATTCATGTAATGCAGCCGGCCACGATGCTCCAGCGCTGGTGGAGGGGACAGCGGGATCAAGTGTGTGTGAACTCTGGGAAGGGGCAGATGTGGAGGGTTGGTCAAAGTGTCCCTCGGTGTCGGTCTCCTGAGGGATCGCTCTAGAAGGCTCCAACTCTGCGGGCGCCCGAGTGCTGCTCACCGTGCTGTGGAAGAAACAAAAACATAAAATTAATATACAGATGTGGAATGGCCCTGGCTGTAAAAAAAAAAAGTTAACATTTTATGGTTATATTTACCTTCTGGTGACCATTGTTTCACGCAGGAACGCCAGAGCTCGTGCATATTTGTACTTGCTCTGGCGTCCTGAAGATCCACTTGGGGCCCGCATCTCTTTGTTAAATTCCTTCTTAAAGCGATCCCTCACAGACCGCCACCGCTTCATAATTCTCTCCCCTGAAACGAGAAAGCACACATTGGTTACTATACAACAACCACACTTTAGTCCTCGTGTCCCCCAGAGTTAATGTTTTCATTGTTTCCATAGTGTTTCACAAAAGAAAATGGAAAACAAGAAGCGTTGGTTACACGAGGACAGAAGTTTTGAAAAAACACCTTTACAGTCAGCAACATGAACTATACTTACGTAATTTAGTCTGGGACCTAGGATTGAGGTCCTCCCAGCGGTGCACCATTGCTGCTGCCACTTCCGTCCAGAGCCGTCGTGTCACAATTTGATCCGCATGCTGGCGGTCCCCCATGTTCCACAGCGGCTCCCTTTCTCGGACCAGGTCGATCATCAACTCCACGTCCAATCCCTCCTCCGTGTCCGAGTCGGGAGCACGCTGTGAAGCCTGTGAAATTAACAAAGGAAAAAAAAAAATCATCAGACACATTGTTTGAAATTTGCAAAATTATACATGTTACAATGGGAAAATTAATGCACAAAACATTTTTAGATAACACGTTTTGTACAAATGAAAAATTATAGAAAATGGCACAAAAAAAAAACTTACACGTTGAGAACCGCCGACAGTCTCACGACGACTCTGGGAGGCGCTGGGAGAAACCCTCTGGCTCCCAGATGCGAGAGACTAAAATGAAAAGAAAAATTAGGATATTGGCAGGTGTTGGCCGCTGTGTGAAGTATGTACTAAATGTTTTTCTATGTGTTGTGTGTACTGTGATGGTGTGTTTCTGCGATTGATGCAGGATACTTATGAATTGTGAGCCCACTCCGGGTATCTCTCCACCCCGTCCTTCTTCCTCTGGGAGCTCCTCGTCATCTTCAGATTCCTGTTATTAAAAAAACCCAATCAAGACATATAGCCCACAGATGGATTGTGGATAGAAAAATTAAAAATACATATTTTTACCGCCAATTCCTGACGATGGCTAGGAGGGCTCCCAGAAGAAGATGTGTCCTGCTGTGGCGGCTCTGGCTCTGGCTGGGAGGGAGGAGATGGCGATGCCGGTGGTGCTGCCGCCGCCGCTTCAGCCGCTGCCTCCTCCGCCAACACCGCCATTGCGGCAGCTGCAGCAGCTGTTTGACGTTGTCTGCTGTGGAAGAAACAAAAAGGGACAGTCAATATATTTCTATATTCCTTGGCCCTGGCTGAAAGAGAAAAACAAACATGTATTTTTATTGAAATGGGGGATGTAATCTTTACTTTCTACTGGCTTCCCTCCTTGCCCGCCTCTCCTCCTCTCGTCTATCTCCAGCCGCCGCCTCCCCCTCTTCTTGACGTCTTCTGCTGTTAAGTAAAAAGGGACTGTAAATTTTATATTCCTTGTCCATGGCTGAAAGAAAAACAAACATGTAATTTACGGCAAAATGTGTGCTGTAATACTTACTTTCTGCGTGCTAGCCTCCTAGCTTGGAGGTCCTCTCCTCCCCTCTGCTGAACTTGCGCTTCAGCCGCCGCCGCCCCCGCCCGGTGAAGTCTTCGGCTGTTGAATAAGGACACAAAAACGGACAGTGAATATATCTGTATTCCTTTGCCCTGGCTGAAAGAGAAAAACAAACATGTAATTTAGAGCAAAATGTGTGCTGTAATACTTACTTTCTGCTTGCTAGCCTCCTAGCTTGGAGGTCCTCTCCTCCCCTCTGCTCAACTTGCGCTTCAGCCGCCGCCGCCGCCGCTCGTTGAATTCTTCTGCTGTTGAATAAGGACACAAAAAGGGACAGTGAATATATGCGGATTCCTTGTCCCTGGCTGAAAGAGAAAAACAAACATTTAATTTTTAGGCACATGGGGGATGTCATATTTACTTTCTACTGGCTTGCCTCCTTGCATCCAGGATCTCCTGCGCC
Organism: Oophaga sylvatica; assembly: GCA_033576555.1. Lineage (NCBI taxonomy): Eukaryota > Metazoa > Chordata > Amphibia > Anura > Dendrobatidae > Oophaga > Oophaga sylvatica. The sequence continues at coordinate 13,483 of JARQOD010001536.1, read as the reverse complement.
CTTGGATCAGCAGCATCAATTCTTCTGCTGTGGAATTAACAGACAAAAAGGAATTGTGTTTATATGTATTGATTGTCCCTGTTTTAAAATATAACATTCAAACAAGGACATTATTCCGACCACATGCAATCATTTGTAGCCATCAACAGTACCATGGGTAAACCGTATCCCTGGACAAAAAAAAAAAAAAAATCAATAAATAAAAAATTAACAGTTTGAATCAACCGATCCCCAATAACAAAATAAAAAAACAGTACAAACATAATGATAATAAAAACATGGACATTTCACATACGAGCATGAGGAGATTTAAGGTCAGAGGCACCCAAAAAAAAAAATTGCAACAAAAAGAAAAGTAGATCAACATTTGGATACGAAACACATGCAAATGTAATAGCAGCATGAGTAGATAAACCGTGACAGGCCACAAAGAACAAAGATTGCAAACAAAAAAACATTAGCATACTAAACAAATGCAAGAGACCATGAGTAGATAAACCGTGACAGGCCACAAAGAACAAAGATTGCAAACAAAAAAACATTAGCATACAATGCAAGAGACCATGAGTAGATAAACCGTGACAGACCACAAAGAACAAAGATTGCAAACAAAAAAACATTAGCATACTAAACAAATGCAAGAGAGCATTAGTAGAAAAACCATCACAGGCCACAAAAAATAAACATTGGCAAAAAAAATTGAGATAAACATTACCATAGTAAACACATGCACATTTCAGATAGTAGCAGGACAAGCAACCACATCACAGGCCCAAAAAAAAAAAGATTTAAAAACCAAAAAAAAAAAACATTATATGATACACAAATACATCCACATTTCATATTGTCGCAGGGAGACCAAGCACATCACTGCAAAAAAACAGTACCAGTAGATCTACATTATCAACATTCACAACAGTAGCAGGGAATACACAATAAAGTTCCCAAACAAATGCATTTTAAACTCGGGGACCCACCCCATCATCGGCAATTTAATTTCATACAATACCAGGGGAACCAATCCCCATCACAGAAAAAACATGAAATATAAAATGTACCAGGGTGCCAAAAATAAACATCAGCTCACACAGCATTGGTGACATATGTATTGTAAATTTTGGATTTTGGGGGGGTGGGCATATTTACCGTCTGTTTTCCTGGCGCTCCATGGTGCGGATCCTGGCTGCGAGTCTCCGGTGGCTGAGTCTCCGGTGGCTGAGGCGTCGGTGGCTGAGGCGTCGGTGGCTAGTCTCCGGTGGCTGAGTCTCCGGTGGCTGAGTCTCCGGTGGCTGCGTCGGTGGCTGCGTCGGTGGCTGCGTCGTTGGCTCTGTGGCTTCTGTGGATGTGTCTGATGTCCCACAAAATTTTTTTTTTTATATGTTTGCTGAGGGTGGTATCTGTCTGGTATCTGTTTGTTGTGGGCTGGTATATCAATTAAAAAACCAGATGCGGCTACCGATGCGGCTCAAGCCGGATGCGGCGCATTGCGGCGTCCATAGACTTTCATTGTAAAAAAAAGCCGCACGCGCCGCATCCGCGCATGCGACTTTTCGCCACAGACAAAAAACGTTACATGCAACGTTTTTTCCAGACACCGGACGGTGACCAGACACCGCATCCGGCACCAACCGGACGCCCCGCAGTGACATGCGGCGCCATCCGGCGCTAATGAAAGTCTATGGGAAAAAAACCGCATGCGGTGCATACGGTTTTGTGATGCAGCGCTGCGGAAAAATGCCGGGGGCGCCGCAAGGAGAAAAACGGATGTGTGAAAGAGGCCTAAGAAACAGTCTGTCAGGGAGGAAAAGTTTACTTTGAAGGATCCATTTTTAGGGGGGATCCCGCACCCCACAGTACAGATTGGCCCTGATCAGTGAGTATAGAGGGGGTACAATGGGTGATGCACTGTCTGGTCTCTCCAGTATGTACAGTGCTGTCCATGCCATGTGGTGATCTAGTCTTTGTTCCCATGTGCAGATTTTGACCCTTGTTTCTATGATGGGTTGTGCGGTTTGGTTAGTGCTTGCCCCCTGTGGCTGTAAATCACCTGTCAGTTCTGTGAGCAGTGCTGCTGCCTATGCTGTGTCACTTGTCTGTCACTTCTGCTAATGGCTGTGATGCAGCAGGTAAATGGCTGTATCCTGTGTCCACATGCCCATGCCCTGCTCACATACTCAGCCCTCCTCCCCCATCTTTTGGAAAGGAAGGGTTGATGGGGGGACATCCATTTGCTCTGCCTTTGGTTTGTGGGAAGGTCTTTGCTCTATTCTGCTTGTTTTGGAGGGAGAAGGCTTCCTTCTTTGCATTTGAACAGACAGGCTGGGGGTCTTCAGCCTATTGTCTTGTATGGGAAGGATTGTTTGGAGACTTGAGAACAGCCATCCTCTGGCTCATCACCATTTTTGTATTTGTTATTATTCAATGCCCATACTGTGACAGTGAACAGATCCTTGTACTGATGTTTTTCCACTTTTCTATGTATTGATTCTATGTTCAGTGCTATAGTGCATCCTTTGGAGGCAAATGACAGATTTATTGCGGAGGTTTCTGCAACTAGAAATCAGTGCTGTTTATATGAAAGGGGCTGTTATTGCTGCAGGAAGCCCCATTCAAATAAATAGACAGGTTTTTTTCTGCAACAAATCTGCCAAGAGGACTAAGGCTCTGTTCACATGTCCAGTAATCATCTGTTAGTTATGCATACACAACTTTTTTTTGTCTTGCAAAAAAAAAACAGGATCTGTTTTGTAACATTGAAATCTATGGAAAACTGATCTGTTTAAGGACTCTTTCACACATCCGTTTTTTTGTGTCAGGCATAATCAGTCGAACAAATGAAGGGACGGATCCGGCACTGAAATGAAAAAACTGATGCAACGGATCAGTTGTTTTTGCTGGATCCGACCTGAACTTTTGAACCCGGAAAAAGATGGTTTTGGATGTCCGGAGACAGTGGAAAATGTAGTAGTAGTAGTAGTAGTAGTAGTAGTAGTAGTAGTAAGTCCCTGATTTCCAGAATCCGGATCAGTCTTTTGATGGATTTCACAAAACACTGATCCGGTTCCATTCACTTGTATTATTTCCAGCCGCCTGATGCGCCGCTTCGGGCACTATCAGGCGGCTCCGGCAAACAAAATAAAACGTTGCATGCACCGTTTTGTCCGGCCGCCGGAATGTACAAAATCGGATACAACGCACTGACATCAGGCGCAATCCGGCGCTAATGAAAGTCAATGGTAAAAAAACGCATCCGGTACCGGATCCGTTTTTTTTTAACAACACGCCGGATCGTGCCTGAAGTCAAAAAACGGATGTGTAAAAGAGCCTAAATAGGTGTCCCGTTTTTCTTTTATTTGCAATGGATCCATTGTTTGCTTCCTGGTCAGTTTCAAACAGATGACTACTGGACATGTGAGCTGTCGCGTAATCATCCATTTGAAACTGATCCATTACAGAATAACAGTCATTTAATCTTTCATAAATGAATAGCACAAATGAAAATAAGCAACTTTGTAATGTATCTGCTTCTTTCCCTTACACAATTGATCAGTCATCAAAATGTAAATTCTGGGGTAAAATGTGTATCAGTGTAGACTTTCCTATTACTGAGATAGGAGATGGCAGCTGCTGGTAAGATTCTATGTAGTTGCCAGGAGGGAGGAGCTACAGGCAGAGCTCCTCCCCCATCTGCATAGAATCTTACTAGCAGCTGCCATCTCCTATCTCAGTAATGGGAAAGTCTTCACTGAATACACATTTTACCCAGAATTGACAATTTTGATGACTGATCAATTGTGTAAGGGAAAGAAGCAGATACATTACAAAGTTGCTTATTTTCATTTGTACTATTCATTTATGAAAGATTAAATGAAAGAAGCAGATTTCTCTGATAAGATACATTACAAAGTTGCTTATTTTCATGTGTATTATTGATTTATGAAATGAAGATTAAAACGATGGTTACTGTCACAGTATGGGCATTGAATAAAAACAAATACAAAACTGGTGATGAGCCAGAGGATACTCAAGTCTCCAAACAATCCTTCCCATACAAGACAATAGGCTGAAGACCCCCAGCCTGTCTGTTTCAAATGCAAAGAATGAAGCCTTCTCCCTCCAAAACAAGCAGAATAGAGCAAAGACCTTCCCACAAACCAAAGGCAGAGCAAAAAAACAGATCCGTTTCAAATTGAAGAAACCTTGGCTATTTAATCGATCTGTTTACTATGGACGTCAATGGTAAAAAAAAAATGGTTGTAAATCATTTCCAAGTTGGGGGAAACCCCAAATAAACCCTCACTAGAAGACCATAAAATTTAACTTTCATTTTTGTTAATTAAATAAAGTATATACAAAGGGTATTTAACAGAAATAAAAGTTAAATTTTACGGTCTTCTAGTGAGGCTTTATTTGTGGTTCTCCTCAATTTGGAAATATTTATATATCCAAAGACCATCTTAGTTCCTCAACTATATTTGTTTCTAAAGGTACTGTCACATTAGGCGAGATCGCTAGCGATATCGCTTAAGCGACACAGATTTTATGACGCAGCAGTGACATCGTCACGACGTCGCTGTGTGTGACATGTAGCAGCGATGTGGCCCCTGCTGCGATGTCGCTGATCGTGCACGAACGTTCTGGGCCGTATTTTGATCGTTGGCGTCCCCGCTGGTGAGCCTGAATCGATGAGTTTTGACACCCTTTATGAACGACGAGCGACCTCGTTGGTGACTTATATGTCAGCGGTGCAGGCGGGACTAGGTTTAACGCCCTCAGCTCCGATTGGTGGCCACAACATCACCTCAGCAATAGATGAAAACGGAAAACTGCGCCCCATCCATTGTTCCAGGGTGCTTTGTGTACTCCAACGTTCTAGTCCTTTGTGCGTTGTTGCGAGGTTACTATCGTGTGTGGGGGTTTTGCGATCCTGTCAGAGTGCTGCAGCGCTTCATCTTTGCCATTTATACCTTCTGGATATTTGGATTTCCCTTGCAAGTACATATTGTTTGTGATGTTTTGTGATGTTTACTTTTTGTCTGCTTACCCCCAATATATATACAGACGTGTTGCCGGGATTTTTTTTTTTCATCATAAATGTCATAAAGACGATGTATTAGCGCACCTTTCCATATCTCTTGAGCGGAAGCAGTTCATTCAAATCTCCAGCATCGTTCCAATGCATCCTGCTAGCCTTCTTTGCAGCTACTGCGATCCAGTCTGTGCCACTATTGCGTTTGCTGCGATCCAGTCTGTACCGTTATTGATCTTATTTTTCTGCGATCCAGTCTGTGCCTTTATTGCATTTGCTGCGATCCAGTCTGTGCCGTTATTTTTTCTGCGATCCAGTTTGTGGCCTATTGCGTTTCCCGCGTTTTTTTTTTTCCAGGATCACAAACAAGTATTGTAAGGTAGGTATTTTTTTTTTTGTCACATTTAATTTTTAATTTTTTTTACATTAATTTTACAGATCCATTTTATGATCCCAGCTGTTGTTAACCATTGTCATCCATCAATTGCTTTTTTTTTGTTTGCCATTGTTTTCTCCTGCCGCGCTCACCACCACCATTTTATGATCCCTGCTGGTTTTACCGTAGTTGTCTATCTATGATTTTTATTTTGGTCTGCCATTGTTTTCTCCTGCTGCGCCCACCACCACCATTTTATGATCCCTGCTGTTTTTACCGTAGTTGTCCATCTATGACTTTTATTAGGTCTGCCATTGTTTCTCCTGCCGCGCCCACCACCACCATTTTATGATCCCTGCTGGTTTTACCATAGTTGTCCATCTATGATTTTTATTTTGGGTCTGCCATTGTTTTCTCCTGCTGCACACACTACTACCATTTTATGATCCCTGCTGTGTTCTATGTTGTAGGCCATGTAAGCATTTTATTTAACCATTCTGCCATTCTCACATAAACACATAATCCTTTTTTTTTTTACAGATGGCCAATAAGCATGAATTTCTGCGGGAATTCATCGAGATGTACCGCTCGATGCCTTGCCTGTGGAAAATAAACTCGGCTGATTACTGCAACAGGCTAAAAAGAAGGAGGCGTACCAAAAACTGGTTGAGCTGTGCAAAAACCGTTATCCCGATAAACCAGCGGATGAGTCATCGGTCAAAAATCGTATTCAGGCCCTCCGCACTGTTACAAGAAAGAATTAAACAAAGTACAAAATTCTACCAAGTCTGGAGCCGGGGCCGAAGATGTTTATGTCCCCAAATTGTGGTACTTTGAGCTGTTTTCTTTCACAAGGGATCAAGAAGTACCTAGACAAGCGACTTCCATGTTGGAACCAGACCCAGTGATCCAGCCGGACTCCTCTGTCGTACATGTAAGTACCTTTGTATTAAAACACATTTTAATGTACATGCCAAAGTGGACTTGAAATTAAAAATATAATTGTGAAAATGTAGATAAAATGGCTGAATTTATCCCTTCATGTACTGATAATTTCTCTAGTCAACGTTTGAGGCCTATCCATTTACAAGTGTCGTTTTTACATTTTTGTATTTGGGTGTTATAGTGTGAAGATAAATTTCTTTTTCTTAGTGATTTAACATTCGTTTTTTGTTCATGCAGGACACAGAAGAGGCTGTCTCCACACCTCCGACTGAAGAAGACAGCATGGCATTGGTCCAAGAGGACGAAGTAGTTGAGCCACCATCCTCATCTGTGCGGAGCCAACTTACATTTTCTGGCAGAAAAAGGAAGGCTCCCACCTCGGCTACTCCAGAATTGATAGAAATAGCCAAAAAAGTCCTTACGGCGGAAAACGACCAACCAAAAATCACAGGGTTTGCATACTACGCAAATGAGAAGCTCCCAACACTGGATCCTATACAGCGGGTTCATGCAGAGAGACTCATGTTTGAGGTCCTGACTCAAGCATCATTAGGAAACCTTTATAACAGTTATGTTGTCACGGCCAGACCGCAGTACCCGGAGTACTCATGGCCGCACAATCCTGTGCCGAACCCAACTGGGATCAATCCACCAAACCCAAACGTTGTTGCTCCACCTTATTTTTATACACGCTGAGGCAAAGTGGTAATTGGAAACGATCCATGTTACCAGTAGCTGTAGTTTTTAAAATATTTTCAAAAGTTTTTTGTTGTCTATAATTTTTTACATTGTTAAATTTTTTTAATAAAAATCTTATTTATCTAGTGAATTGTGGTCTTTTATTCTTATGTTTGTTATTGATGTCAACAATATTGTTGACAACTATTAAAATGTTGTATTTTTATTCCATCTACTTGTTTCTAATTGTCACACACAGGGTCATGGGAGTACCAGCAGTCATAGGATTTCCAGCATTGGTAAAAAAATAAAATGAAAAAAATTTCAGAAATTAACATTTCTTTTAAAGGCCCTGGTCACACTAGCGCTAAAACCTTATAATAAAAAAAAAAATACACCACAGCAGCGTATATAAACTTAACCCCTTAGTGACAGAGCCATTTTGCAGCTTAATGACCGGGCCAATTTTTACAATTCTGACCACTGTCAATTTATGAGGTTATAACTCTGGAACGCTTTAACGAATCCCGCTGATTCTGAGATTGTTTTTTCGTGAAATATTGTACTTCACGTTAGTGGTAAAATTTCTTTGTATGACTTGTGTTTATTTATGAAAAAAACGGAAATATGGCGAAAATTTTGAAAATTTAACATATTTCAAATTTTAATTTTTATGCCCTTAAATCAGAGAGATATGTCAAATAAATTTCTTAATAAATAACATTTCCACATGTCTACTTTACATCAGCACAATTTTGGGACCAAAATTTTTTTTTGTTACGAAGTTATAAGGGTTAAAGTTGACCAGCGATTTCTCATTTTTACACACCATTTTTATTTAGGGACCACCTTACATTTGAAGTCACTTGAGGGGTCTATATGATATAAAATAGCCAAAAGTGACACCATTCTAAAAACTGCACCCTCAAGGTGCTCAAAACCACATTCAAGAAGTTTATAACCCTTTATGTGCTTCACAGGAACTGAAGCAATGTGGAAGGAAAAAATTAACATTTAACTTTTTTTGCAAAAACTTTAATTCGGAACCATTTTTTTTATTTTCACAACTGTTAAAAGAAAAAAATGAACCACAAAATTTGTTGTGCAATTTCTCTGATTAAAGCCGATACCCCCATATGTGGGGGTAAACCACTTTTTGGGCGCACGGCAGAGGTTGCAAGGGAAGGAGCGACATTTGACTTTTTCAACGCAGAATTGGTGGACGCCATGTCGCGTTGTAGAGGCCCTGATGTGTCTAAACAGTGGAAACCCATCACAAGTGACCCCATTTTTGAAACTAAGACCCCCTAAGGAACTTATCTAGATGTGTGGTGAGCACTTTGAACCTCAAGTGCTTCACAGAAGTTTTATAACATAGAACATGAAAATAAAAAATCATATTTTTTCCACAAAAACAATCTTTCACCCCAATTTTTATTTTCCCAAGGGTAACAAGACCCCAAAAGTTTTTGTGCAATTTGTCCTGAGCATTCTGATACCCCATAGTGGGGGGTAAACCACTGTTTGGGTGCAAGCAGAGCTTGGAAGGGAAGGAGCGCCGTTTGACTTTTTCAGCGCAGAATTGTCTGGACGTCATGTCGTGTTTTGTAGAGGTCCCTGATGTGTCAAACAGTGGAAACCCCCCACAAGTGCCCCATTTTGGAAATTAAGACCCCCTAAGGAACTTATCTAGATTGTGTGGTGAGCACTTTGAACCTCCAAGTGCTTCACAGAAGTTTATAACATAGAACCGTGAAAATAAAAAATCTATTTTTCCACAAAAACGATCTGTTTACCCCAATTTTATTTTCCCAAGGGTAACAAGACCCCAAAAGTTTTGTGCAATTTGTCCTGAGCATGCCGATACCCCATATGTGGGGGTAAACCACTGTTTGGGCGCACGGCAGGCTTGGAAGTGAAGGAGCGCCGTTTGACTGTTTCAAACCAAAATTGGCTGGAATTGAAATTGGACGCCATGTCGCGTTTGTAGAGCCCCTGATACGCCTAAACAGTCGAAACCCCCCACAAATCACACCATTTGGAAACTAGACCCCTTAAGGAACTTATCTAGATGTGTGGTACACTTTGAAAACCCCAAGTGCTTCACAGAAATTAATAAACGTAAGCCGTGAAAATAAAAAACATTTTTTTCCTCAAAATGATTCTTTAGCCCCCTATTTTTTTTTTTCCCAGGGAACAGGGGAAATTGGCCCAAAAGTTGTTGTGCAATTTTTCCTGAGTACGCTATACCCATAGTGGGGTTAAACCCTGTTTGGGGCAGGGAGTGCTTGGAAGGGAAGGGCGCCTTTTTTTAATGAAACTTTTTGGAAGTTTTTCGGGCGCATGTTTGTTTTTCAGACCCCCGATGTACCTAAACATAGAAACCCCCGCAAATGACCCATTTTGGGAAAAATAGACCCCCAAGGAGCTTATTTTAATTTTGGTGAGCACTTTGAAAACCCCCCGTGTTACAGAAATTTTTTAAAAACCGACCCCGAAAATGAAAAAAAATTTTTTTTTTTAAAAAAGTTTTTTTAGCCCTATTTTTTTTTTTTCCCGGTAACAGGAAAAAAAATTAGAATCCCAAAATTTGTGAAATTTTCCTGAGTCTGATACCCATTGTTGGGTAAACCACGTTTGGGGGCCCGGCGGGCTCGGAAGGGAGGGAGCGAATTTGACTTTTTAAAAACCCCGTGTGTTTGGAGACCCCCTAATGTTCTAAACAGTGGGGAAACCCCCCCCCAAAGGGCCCCTTTTGGAAACTAGAACCTTAAGGAATTATCAATGTGTGGTGAGCACTTTTTAAACCCCCCAATTTCACGAAATTTATAAACGCAAGCCTGAAAAGAAAAATCATTTTTTTTTCTCAAAATGTTTTTTTTTCCCTATTTTTTATTTTTCCCAAAGGTTTTAAAGGAAAATTTAAACCCCAAAATTGGGGTGCAATTTTTTTCCAGTATGTGAAACCCATTGTTGGGGGGAAAACCCTGTTTGGGGGGGGGCCCGGCGGGCCGGGAAAAGGGGGGGGACATTTGACTTTTTGAAAGCCCGTCGGGGTTTTTTAGACCCCGTGATGTTAAACAGTGGAAACCCCCCCCAGTGCCCCATTTTGGAAACAGACCCCTTAAGGAACTTATCTGATGTGTGGTGACACTTTTTAAACCCCCCTGGTTTCCCGAAATTTATAAACCAAGCTGTGAAAATAAAAAAAAATTTTTTTCCAAAAATGATTTTTTTACCAGCTTTTTTTTTTTTCCAAGGGGGAAAAGGGGAAATTAGAACCCAAAAGGTGTGCAATTTTTTCCCGAATTGAAACCCCCCTTGTGGGGGGAAAACCCCTGTTTGGGGGACGCAGGGTCGGAAGGGGGAGGCCATTTGACTTTTTGAACGCCCCCCTCGTTTGGAGACCCCCTGATGTGCCAAATTTGGAAATCCCTCAATTCTAGTCCAACCCAACCCCCCAACACACCCCAACCCAATCCAACCCAATCCAACCTAAACCCAACCCAAAATTTCCCAAACCCCACCTTTTAAATTTAACCCAACCCAAAAATTTTAAACCCAACCCCCAATTTTTAACCTTAACCCAAAAATTTAACCCAATTTTTCCCCCCAACCCCAAGGCGGGTTTATTTTGCTTTTTTCCACCCTTCAACACATAGCGTTGAGGGGGTGGTAACGGTATGCATAACACGATGCGTTTGCTTCCCCTAGGAGAGGAATCAGCAGATATTCATCTCCTAGCGGTGAGGAGCCCAACGCTGCACCCGCGTCCGAGGTCCGTCCTGAATGAGGCACTCGCAACGCATCCACTTTACGGCATGCGCGCGATGCCCCTCAAATGGGGGTGAATGGCGCGTTAACGACGCGTTACCCGCTTTAAACCCGGGGGGTAAAAACGACCCCCTCAACGGACCCCCATAACCATATAACCCAGCTTAACCCTAACGTAATTAAACCCCCTAACCCTAATTAACCCTAAAAATTTTAAACCCAACCAAATTTAACCAACCCTAACAGAAAAATGAAATAAATAAATTTCTTTTTTTTTATATGCCCAAAAGGGGGGGTGATAAAGGGGGGGGTTTGTACTTTTTTTTTTTTTTTGCATGTTAGTTTATCCAGTGATAAAAAATGACTTTTATGAGAAAAAAATTAAAATTTTTTTTGAATCTGCCGCCAAGCAGATTGGCGGCGCACGCGCATGCCCCCAAAATTTTTTTTTTGGGGGAAAAGACCCGGGGGACCTGGGCCTGCGGGGGACGGGGACACCGAAAGTATGGGGGGGGGCGAGGGGGGCCCCTTTTCCCCCCTCATGTGCGATCACATCAGAGGGGGAGAAATTTTTTTTTTTTTTTTTTTTTTTTTTTTGCGATCGCATCTCTGCTTGCATGTGCGATCGCAAAACCGGATCGGTAATCCGCCCGGTCTTTCTCTGGGGTTGGGCTCCCCCCGGTACCGAGACCCAGAGAATTTTGCCCACCCCCCCGGGGCCAGGGCACATGGGGGCGGCGCATGGCATGCGCCCCCATTTTTTCATCGCGCCCCCCGGGGGGACCCGGGAAAAGGGCCTGGGGCCACATACAGGACACGGGGGCCCACATGGGGGTCCCGGGGGGCCCTTTTTTTCTGTCCTTTGTCCGATGACATCAGGGGACAAAAAAATTAAATACACAAAATTTTTTTTTTTTTGCGGTCGCCGTTTAGGGTTAATAACGGCCATCGCAACATCGGGGGCGGGAAAAACCCCCACCCATTCTGTTCTCTGGGGGGTTGGGGACCCCCGGGAGCCAGACCCCGAGAAAATGCGCCTCTGGGGGGGCATTCACTTTTTCCACACGCCGTTAATTTTAAGGGGCCGTGGTTTTTAATACCCTTAAGACCGCCTTAAAAGGCGTATCGGGGCATTAAGGGGGTTTAAAAAATATAACAAAAAATTTTGCCAATATATTTTTTTATAAAAAAAAATAAAAATAAAAAAAACAATAAAAATACAAATAAAATAAAAAAAAAAAAAAACAAAACAAAAAAAAATTTAAAAACTGCCCCCCTTTCTAGGAGCCACCAACCTCTGCATCACCCCTGTTTAGCATGGTTGCCATCAGCCACGGTGTACAGCAACAGGTCCGGCAGTCGGATTACTGTGGGGTAATGGTAACAGTAACAGGGAATTCTGCTGCAACTCAAATGCATGTTTGCTGTTAAAAAATTACGGTTTTTGGGGGGGGCGGCTTCACCCCAAAGGCCCGCTGACTGCCCCCCAGAACCGCGGCACCCCGGGGAGGGAAACACAGAAAAAAAATATAATACAACACCATTTTACATTTTAAGACCCCAAAAAAATTGTCAAACTAGGGGAAACTTATATTATGTGCATAAATTACCTAAGGCGACCGCATCCATGTCACGGGGGACACTGGAGAGAAAAACCCTTCCGGGGGGGAAAAAAGGGGGGGGACCCCAATTGGGGCGGGGAGGGCTGGTGAAGGGGGGGCCCGGGGGAAAGGGGGGGGGAGGTTGAGGGTGCCTGGGAAGGGGGTGCAGGTGTTTGGGCGCGGGGGACGGTGGTGCAGCTGGTGAAGGTGTGCTGCAAAAAAAAATAAAATACGTCAAATAATCCTTCTACAAACCCCCATGGTTACCCCGTCACTGCCATACTTAAAAAATGCTGTAACCCCCTCACTACTGGTACTCCCCCACTGCCCCGTAACCCCCCCACTGCCGGTACTCATGACTGCTGGACTCCCGTCACGCCAGTATTAAATCAATGCCCCTTTAAACCCTCATACTGGTACTCCTCACTGCCTGTAACCCTCACTTCCCCTACCCCAATGCCAGTCCCCCCCCATGGTGGACTCCTGTCACTCGGGGTATTGTAAGGTGAAAACCCCAAAAAAAAAAAAATCTCAGATACTCTCATCATATCAATCAATGCCTCGTAACGGGCCCGGAGCGGCACCCTCTGCTGGAGCGGTAGAAGGCCCCCCACTTTTTGCGGAACTGTGTTGTGGCCGCTCCCACCAAACCCCTTGCCAGGGGCCCCCCGATTTTACGCGGATACCTTTTGTGGCGCTAGGATGCCCACGGTGGCCGCAGACATAACCCTTTTCAATTTTTTTTGAGGGGGCGCACCCCCGCGTCACTCACGCGGCAACGCTTCTCGCTCTCCCGCCACCATTTACCCCAAACACAAGCAGAAGGCGCCAGCGTCATGACGTCACGCTACTACGTGCGGCGCACTTGCGACGCATTGCGATTGCAAAAATGACCGTGCAGCCGCCCCCAGCCCCCAGATATAACGCTGTTTTATCGCAAGTGATGGTTCCCCAGGCCCCCCCCCCGCCTATCAAGGATGAGCAAGGCGATGCGATTCGGCCTACTTGCAGCATCACATCTATGGGTACTCCGCTTACTTTTTTACAGTTTACAAAATTTCATTCATTGTAATTACTTCA
>JARQOD010001535.1:0-95996 GCA_033576555.1 Oophaga sylvatica | reverse complement strand
GCTTAGTATCAGATCAGCGATCTGACTGGCAGGGTAGGAGGCAATTTTTTTATTAAAAGTAAGCAGTACATATTACTGTACATTCTGACCATAAATGTCAAAACATTAATATTTCAATAAAGGCAACACAAGTTCAATAAAATAAAATGTTACAATACAATTAGCTCAGTTCCAATGCTCTGGAAAGAGGAGAAAACAAAAATAAATTAAATAATAATAACCAACACAAATGGTAAATCCACATGCCGGCAACTACTCTCAGCAGGCGCTCACAAGCTACCTTTCCTGCATAACCCCGAATGACCTCGCGGACATCTTGTTGCACCCTCCCTATGCGATTCTTCTCTATGCCCCTGTCACTACTAACAGCGGCATCAGAGGGGTTAAATGCCCACAATCGGTGCTAGCATACAGCTGACACCCCCCCCCGATCGCCGCGTCACTCAGCGTGAGGCCGCGCGATCATGCCGCCGTAGATATACTGCTCTTAACGGGAACACACCTCCCGCAGAGCAGCATATGTAAGGCTCATGTTGAGCTCAGCTCCCATCCTCCAATCCTATATACACGGCTCCACTCCACCCTCCAATCCTATATACATGGCTCCGCTCCCACCCTCCCATCCTGTAAAACATGGCTCCGCTCCCACCCATCCCATCCTATATACATGGCTCCACTCCCACCTCCCATCTTATATACATGGCTCCGCTCCCACCCTCCCATCCTATATACATGGCTCCGCTCCCACCCAATGTCACGCGGTCTTATGATATGTGTACGATGTCAGTAAACTATTCTTAAAAGAACAACACTCTATACAACATATAGATTAGCAACATCAGCATGTAAATATAGAATAGATTTACCTGACACGATATCCGATGAACTCAGGGTTAATCTTGAGGACTTGATACACTGTCACAGGAAAGAGGAGGACCGGGGTCTAACCTGACCCTAAACTGGGGTCCTAACTAATCCCTCACCTTGGAGGTACTGATAATGGTTCAGAGGTCCAAGTCTCCAGCCTAACCCTGTCTCCTATCAGTCCCTGAACCCTGTAATCAGTCCTAAGAAGGATTCTGATTACCACCAAAGGGATATGGGCTGATCTCTGCTAAATACACAGATTAGACATATAAGACAGACTGGAGAAAAAACAGACTTGCATACACACTCAAACACAGAAGGAACATAAATGATCTGGGATATTAAACTCTAAGCAAGGTGAGCTTAAAACAACTAAGGAGCTCTTTAACTTAAGTCTATACAGATACAATCCTATCTGTGGTCTGCATGAAGAATTTCACTGGCAACTCCCAACACAGACAACCAGAGATTTAAAGGAAACCAATCAACAAATAATTAATTGCAGCCGGAAGAAACTGCACCCAGTCCCAGAACTGAGCACAGACAGAATTAACTCCCTAACTGCCAAACACAAAGAAACAGCAACTCAGCTGTGAGAAGTCAGAATGTGCAACCGCGACGATCTTCGTGGCGATGCACACATGACACCCTCCCATCTTATATACATGGCTCCGCTTCCACCCTCCCATCCTATATACAT
This sequence comes from Oophaga sylvatica, assembly GCA_033576555.1. Lineage (NCBI taxonomy): Eukaryota > Metazoa > Chordata > Amphibia > Anura > Dendrobatidae > Oophaga > Oophaga sylvatica. The sequence continues at coordinate 94,429 of JARQOD010001535.1, read as the reverse complement.
GGCTCCGCTCCCACCCTCCTATCCTATATACATAGCTCCGCTCCCACCATCCAATCCTATATACATGGCTCCGCCCCCACCCTCCCATCCTATATACATTGCTACGCTCCCACCCTCCTATCCTATATACATGGCTCCACTCCCACCCTCCCATCCTATATACATAGCTCCACTCCCACCCTCCCATCCTATATACATGGCTCCGCTCCCACCCTCCAATCCTATACACATGGCTCCGCTCCCACCCTCCCACCCTGTATACATGGCTCCGCTGCCAACCTCCCATCCTATATACATGGCTCCGCTCCCATCCTCCCATCCTATATACATGGCTCCGCTCCCACCCTGCCATCCTATATACATGGCTTCGCTCCAACTCTCCCATCCTATGTACATGGCTCCGCTCCCATCCTATATACATGGCTCCGCTCCCACCCTCCCATCCTATATACATGGCTCCGCTCCCACCCTCCAATCCTATATACATGGCTCCGCTCCCACCCTGTATGCATGGCTCCACTCCCACCCTCCCATCCTATATGCATGGCTCCGCACCCACGTTCCCACCCTGTATACATGGCTCCGCTCCCACCCTCCCATCCTATATACATGGCTCCGCTCTCAGCCTCCAATCCTATATACATGGCTCCGCTCCCACCCTGTATACATGGGTCCGCTCCCACCCTCCCATCCTAAATACATGGCTCCGCTCCCACCCTGTTGTATACATGGCTCCGCTCCCACCCTCCCATCCTATATACATGGCTCCGCTCCCACCCTATACACATGGCTATGCTCCCACCCTCCCATCCTATGTACATGGCTCCGCTCCCACCCTCCAATCCTATATACATGGCTCCGCTCCCACCCTCCAATCCTATATACATGGCTCCGCTCCCACCCTCCCATCCTATATATATGGCTCTGCTCCCAACCTGTATACATGGCTCTGCTCCCACCCTCTGCTGGGCTCCCCGTCCTCCCCCATCATACTTACCCTCCTCACTCCGTCGCTGCATGTCCCTGCGTCTCTATCCCGGCGGTCAGCTTCTTCCTCTGTGGAGTGGTCACATAGTACCGCTCATTAAGGTCATGAATATGGACTCCACGCCTATAGGAGTTGCGTCGCGTCCATATTCATGACCTTAATGAGCGGTACTACGTGACCGCACCGCTCTCAATAGAAGCAGACGCGCCGGGACAGGGATGCAGTGACGGAAGGTGAGTATGTACGTGGAGATGACCCGCTGCTACCGCCGGGATATCAGCGGCTAGCGCCGCTAGCGCCGCTGATCTCCCGATGATAGCTGTGGCGTACCAGGTTGAAATCCTGCGCCAATTCGCAGCCGGATGTGCCTGTCGCTAATTGGTCGCGGCGCGACCAATCAGCGACGCAGGATTTCTGTTACAGACGGAAGTTAAAAGTTAGACAATTATATAGATAGATAATTCTTACTTGGGGGGAGGGTAGAGGGACCCGGTCCAAAATCTTGCATGGGGGCTCATCAGACTTTAGTTATGTCACTGCATAACAGCATGCACAAGCATTTGGAAATTCAGCAAAGTAAAATGGCTGCACAAATAGAACATAACTTATAAAAATAGAATTAGCAAGCAAGAAATAAAATAGATATACCCACAGTGCCAAGGTAGTTTACAAGAATCAATGACATTACAAAAAAATGCATTTCCATAATATTGCACAAAATGCATTATCACATTTTAACTGTGAGCTAACTTTAAGAAAATAAAAAGGAAATTGATGTTTCCTAGTAGGCTTTTATTGTCCTATTTTACATTTGCATAGAATCTAGTTTAGTGACACAATGATATATTACTTTTGTACCAAAAATACTGTACATTCAATGTGCTGTAACCAGAGGCTATCTCAAAACTCAAGTAATTATTTGAGTGACATAAACTGCAATATAATTCAGAATGATAATGTGCTTGGCTGCTTTCGAGAGCATTTCAGTTTTGACACAAATTAGCTCTTTGAGAAGAGAATAAAAAATATAGTGAGCTGCAATTAGTACTAAATAAGTAAGTCTCCAGAATAACTGTGTATAAATGATAGAATATTCACTCTTCATCATGTTGGATGCTTGGTATTTATAGAAATGGTTACTGTTTAATGTTGTACAATGCCATTTTCAAGTGTGAACTAGGTCATCTCATTTAGAATAAAAGTAATAGAAAAATATTGCTTAGTACGCATACAATTAAAGATTTCAAGACAAGTGTCCCAAAAAATCCAATGTTCTTCAAACTGACTCACTATTGATAATATTTTTCAAACTGAGTATCAGTATTGATAGTATATATAAGCAGGCTGTGTGTAAATTCTAAAACATAACTTTTAATGAAATAAAGCATTAAAATACACAAACACACACTTGATAAAATTACCCATAGATAACAGGTGAAAAAAACAATGTCATAATCACAGACGCAGATTCTTTACTGTAAGAGCAGTGAGACTATGGAACTCTCTGCTGTCTAATGTTGTAATGAGTGATTCCCTACTAAAATTTAAGAAGGGACTGGATGCCTTTCTTGAAAAGTATAATATTACAGGCTATATTCACTAGTTTCCTAGATATTGCGTTGATCCAGGGAGCTAGTCTGATTGCCGTATGTGGAGTCGGGAAGGAATTTTTTTCCCCAATGTGAAGCTTACTGTATGCCACTTGGGTTTTTTTTTGCCTTCCTCTGGATCAACATGTTAGGGCAGGTTAGGATAAGATATGGGTTGAACTAGATGGACTTAAAGTCTTTCTTCAACCTTAATAACTATGTTACTATGTCACTATATATTATATAGCGTCATTACAAACAGTAATCTATTTCAAGTGGTTATTTCTGTTAATTTTAACCCCTTTCTGCCATCCGACGTACTATCCCGTCCATGTGACCCGGGACAATCTAACCCTGGACGGGATAGTACGTCCCATGCGATCGGCCGCGCTCGGGGGATCGCGGCCGATCGCGGCCAGGTGTCAGCTGATTATCACAGCTGACACCTGGCACTATGAGCCAGGAGCGGTCACGGACCGCTCCCGGCACATTAACCCCTGGCACACCGCAATCAAACATGATCGCGGTGTACCGGGGGCACAGGAAGCATCGCGCAGGGAGGGGGCTCCCTGCGTTCTTCCTGAGACCCTCAGAACAGAAGATGTATTTGCGCTGTTCTGAGGCCATCCTCCCTGCAAGACCCCAGATCCAAGATGGCCGTGGAGTCCTGCAGGGAGGCGGCTTCCTCAGCGCCTGCTGACAGCAGGCGCTGAGGAAGCCTGCAGCAGTGCCTGTGAGATCGCTGGTCTGATAGAGTGCTGTCCACACTGTCAGACCAGCGATCTGACTTTATACAGTGATGTCCCACCCTGGGAAAAAGTAAATAAGTTAAAAAAATTAAAATCACATGTGAGTAGTATAGGAACTGTATTACTCATCAAACTCAAATCTGACAGGTCGACACGCCCCCTATCATTTAATCCGTCTCCCTGTCAGATTGATCCAGGTCGTCACGCCCCACTGGCTGAACTTTGCTCAGGCTGGGAAATCTGGTCTGCTGGATTTGTGAATTTCAATCAAAGTGATTTATTCATGTCTATTGATATTTTATCCACTGGATTAGATTAGTCTGTGGAGTTTTACTGTATTAAAGAGCGCTTCTTGATTTTATAAGTCTCAGGAAGAAACTTTTAAGGACCCAGTAAATGTATAAGGAGTTCTAGTTAAATACAGACTTCTGTATATAACTAGTATATAATGATTTTTAGTGAATTAAAGAGTGAATCTTGATCTTTTTTGTGGTGAGAAACTTTTAAGGACCCAGTAAATGCATGTAAAACACTATTGTGGTGGAATTTGGAATTATGACGCTCATCTTATAGTTTTATTCAGTATATATATTTTTAGCTTGGCAGTGTATCTACACTTATACCAGGACTGGGAAGAATGTACTTTTGTTACAGATCGGTAAGCTATTACTATGCTGTGTATCTAAGGCTTGGGTTGTATTGAGAGGTGCATATTTTTCTATTTACTAGCTAACATGGTACATAGATATACATCTTTACTGGCGCATAGAAATGTAGTACAACAGTGTTGACATGAATTGTCAGAATGAGTGAAGGTCGATGCTACGGTAATTCAGGCAAACAGTAAATAGTATTGCATTGTGTATAGTCAGTGGGATCTTTTAAAACCAACACATTTATGTGTATTCTGATAGCAGTGCCCATAGAATGAGTGAAGGTCGAATGACCTGTAAGTACAATGAGAGAAGGTCCATGCATTCAAGAATTCATTTGTCTCTATTTACCTGTAAATGTGTGTAAAGGGGAAAGTCATGGCGAGATTGAAATAAATTGAAAAAGGAAGCTTTTGCAGTATAAAATACAAATTTTATTAAGGTCTAAAATACATTATCATGGATAAAAATCCAAAAGAGTAGGATATACAGCATGCAGAAAAAATAACCAAAGTGTTGACATGAAGTTACAGCTCAAAGACATATACATTATCATGAATAAAAATCCAAAAGAGTGGGATATACAGCATGCAGAAAAATAGCCAAATGCAGACAGGTATGAACTACATTCAAATCAATATATAATAGTGCACATCTCCATATCTTATATGTTATAACGATAATAGACTAATCCGTGGCTAAACAATAATAACCTACATATATTTGTCCATATATATGCAGTCTATGTAACTCACAATATCCCCCAATAGGCAGACATATATGCACTATATATAGGATTATAAGTATCTCAATGAAGCATGTATATCAATAAAGTAACTTCCCCATCACAGATGCTAATATAATGATGTTAGCATGCAAGTGCAGGGCTCACAATACATACTGTGCATGCATATGAAGTCAATTAGCACATCCATATGAGGAGCTATATTAAAAAGCAGTTGTGTATAGTTGGCCAATCAAATATTAGTTATGCGTTCGCTACCAGTGTCAACCATAGCAGCTCTCATGATGCTAGCTAATCACAGATGCTAATATAATGATGTTAGCATGCAAGTGCAGGGGCTCACAATACATACTGTGCGTGCATATGAAGTCAATTAGCACATCCATATGAGGAGCTATATTAAAAAAGCAGTTGTGTATAGTTGGCCAATCAAATATTAGTTATGCGTTCACTACCACTGTCAACCATAGCAGCTCTCATGATGCTAGCTATTCTGATCAGCTTATCATATCAACCATGAAGCCTCTTTTAACCCCTTCACAATAATGTACAGAGGAGTTTTTATGTTTTAATACTGATAGACATATTGTGAACGGACATATAGGGTCCATGTGAGATACCATATTTTTCAAATATTAGTTAAGCGTATATTTCAACATTTTGCTCCTTCACAGATTTATTTTACATTATTTTTTTTATTTTGCTTAAGGATCGTGTACAGAGGAGTTTTTATGTTTTAATACTGATAGACATATTGTGAACGGACATATAGGGTCCATGTGAGACATGCCTGGACAAGTCCGGGCATGTCTGGGCATGCCTGGACAAGTCCTGGTCACGGGACAGCCGTGGAAAAAACAATACTGAAATTCAAAAACTATGTGCTGGCCGTTAACACGCGCACAGTCATCTAGAAAATATTGAGCGAGTTGCTTCACAAACCCTCTCAAGGCATGTTGAATGTTAACGTTCCCGCTATGAGCTACACACATGACCAACTGTATAGCCTGGGATGCGTAGCGTTCTTGCAGCGCAAGCCTATTTTTAAAGACGCTAAGCCCATCAGATATAAAAGACAGGCATGTTGAGACGTGTCCCGGCCTATTTTGGTACATACCCACTCCTATGCAGCGATATTGAGTACCGTTCAACAAAAAATCAGGTACAAACTTTTTAACATACCTGTGTTTCGGACCCTCAGACCATGCCAGAAGCACCTGGTCACGGGACAGCCGTGGAAAAAAACAATACTGAAATTCAAAAACTATGTGCTGGCCGTTAACACGCGCACAGTCATCTAGAAAATATTGAGCGAGTTGCTTCACAAACCCTCTCAAGGCATGTTGAATGTTAACGTTCCCGCTATGAGCTACACACATGACCAACTGTATAGCCTGGGATGCGTAGCGTTCTTGCAGCGCAAGCCTATTTTTAAAGACGCTAAGCCCATCAGATATAAAAGACAGGCATGTTGAGACGTGTCCCGGCTATTTTGGTACATACCCACTCCTATGCAGCGATATTGAGTACCGTTCAACAAAAAATCAGGTACAAACTTTTTAACATACCTGTGTTTCGGACCCTCAGACCATGCCAGAAGCACTCTGTGCCATGTACTCTAACTCATAATATTCGATTTTGATCAGCATTCAACAAAAAATTGGATGCTAACTTTTTAGCATACCTGTGTTTCTATAACGAATACACGGACCCCTACAGCGCATCCCAATAGTGTAGTTTAATGTAGGGGGCAAACAGATTATCGCTGGTGCTTGGAAAATACCACATTTCATAGATGGTGCTGATCCGCTGAATCATTTTTAAACATTTCACGCCACTCATGCACCCACAGCACACTTATGCTGTACCAGCACCGCTGCAGCTAGCGCTTTTTAGCTAAAAAAGACCCTTATTTGCATCATTTTCATTATAGTACGACTGGTACATACCCACTCCTATGCAACGATACTGAGTAGCGTTCAACAAAAATCAGGTACAAACTTTTTAACATACCTGTGTTTCGGGCGCTCATGCCATACAAAGCACTCTGTGCATGTACCAACCCATAAAATCGATCTTGATCATATCAACAAAAAATGGTGCAACTTTTTTAGCATAGCGTGTTTCTGACATCCCATGTCGTACCAGAAAGACCTATTTGGCACAGCCTACACCTATGCAGCGTTTGACCACTACTCAACAAAATGGCTACAAACTTTTAACATATCTGTGTTTCGGACTATCATGTCATAGCAGAAGCACCCTGTGCCATGTACTCTAGACCATATATTCGTTTTTGATCACCATTCAACAAAAAATTGAGGCATGTTGAGACTGTCCCGCCTATTTTGGCACATGACAAATGTTTCTGACTATCATGTCATAGCAGAAGCACCCTGTGCCATGTACTCTAGACCATAATATTCGTTTTGATCACCATTCAACAAAAAATTGAGCATGTTGAGAGTGTCCCGCCTATTTTGCACATGACAAATGTTTCTGACTCCATGTCATACCAGAAGCACCCTGTGCCATGTACTCTAGACCATAATATTTCACATCGGTATGGGAACTACATAGCTTTGTTTTCTCAGTATTTAAAAGGGTGCTAACTTTTAGCATACCTGTGTTTCTATAGCGATACACGGACCCCTACAGCGCATCCCTATAGTGTAGTTTAATGTAGGGCAAACAGATTATCGCTGGTGCTTGGAAAATACCACATTTCATAGATGGTGCTGATCCGCTGAATCATTTTTAAACATTTCACGCCACTCATGCACCCACAGCACACTTATGCTGTACCAGCACCGCTGCAGCTAGCGCTTTAGCTAAAAAGACCCTTATTTGCATCATTTTCATTATAGTACGACTGGTACATACCCACTCCTATGCAACATACTGAGTAGCGTTCAACAAAATCAGGTACAACTTTTAACATACCTGTGTTTCGGGCGCTCAGCCATACCAGAAGCACTCTGTGCCATGTACCATAGCCCATAATAATCGATCTTGATCAGTATTCAACAAAAAATTGGGTGCAAAAACTTATTTTGCATAGCTGTTTTCTGCTCATGTCGTACAAGACTATTTGGCACAGCCTACACCTATGCAGCGTTTGACCATACTCAACAAAAATAGGCTACAAACTTTTTAACATATCTGTGTTTCGGACATCATGCATAGCCAGAAGCACTCTTGCCATGTACTCTAGACCATAATATCGTTTTGATCACATTCAACAAAAAATTGGGATGTAACTTTTTTTGGCATAGCATGTTTCTGACTCCATGTCGTACCAGAAAGACCTATTTTGCACAGGCTACACCTATGAGCGGTTTTGACCACTATCAACAAAATGGCTACAAACTTTAACATATCTGTGTTTCGGACTAATCATGTCATAGCAGAGAAGCACCCTATGCCATGTACTCTAGAACCATAATATTCGTTTTTGATCACCATTCAACAAAAAATTGCGGCATGTTGAACGTTCCGGCCTATTTGCACATGACAAGTTTCTGACTCTCATGTCATACCAGAAGACCCTGTGCATGTATTAGACATAATTTCCAATCGGTTGGAACTAAAGTTTTTCAGGATTAAAACAGTGTGAAAATGAAATCCGCTCCCGTGTAATTTAGTGAAACAATAGACAATGTATCTCCCAACACCACCTCGGCTTCAATACTTGTTTCAAAATCACTCCTTAACATAAAGTAAATCGATGTCTGCATGTGTCTATAATAGTTGAATACCGTCTAAGACTAAAAAGTCGTGCGTACACTTCACCAAACCTCACTATCACAAACATCTATAAATGTATAGTTTGAAAATTACAGTTGCTAAAGAACAGTAAAAAGTCGTGCGTACAACTATCAACCCCAAAACTCTCACCACTATCACAAACACTATTGCCTACAGAGGCGCCCAGCGAGAATTTCCGTATGTGTGTATCAAGATGCTCCCTGCTATGACCGAATGTTTGCTCGTGGATGCTGGCATTTCCAGTGACATCATAGTTGTGTAAATGCGCAGGGGCACGTGTATCGATCCCCTAGGGTGTAATGCGTGATCATTTTAATTATTTTTCAATTCATAACCACACGTTCTCAGGCAGACAGGTTTATTTCACAGAAGTTGACTGTACAGTTGCATAATCTTTGTTTAAAATCATACATTTGCATAATTTTGTTTAAAATCGCACAGCTCTGCAATAATGTCGGGTGTTGGACATGCACTTATCAGTCTTTCATACGTGTCGCAGAAAGATTTTAGTCTATTCTGCGAGAGTTTATTATGCACGTACTGTGCAGACATGTCAAGAAACATTTTGGTGTGTTCACCAGTCCATACGGGTGTTGGTGTGTAAGGCGATCGACCATCATCCTTCTGCTTCTTACTTACACGCCGGCGCGATACCGCGCGTTTCTTTGGTGCTAATGCATCGGCTGAATTGGCAGCTGCTGCTTCCGCGTTGCTATTTGCAGATTCTGTAGCTTGACACAGACGTATATTCTTAAGCCGACTACTCTCAGCATTCCCGGGGTGCTCGGTTGGCGCGTCGTTTTCTTCACGATCTGCGACACACCCGTGTGAAAGAGGCTCCGTTCTCACCTCCGTTCTGTTCTCAAATCCATAATTGCGCTGCTGCAAAACTCGCGAATGACGATCCTCCGTAACTAAAGAAAAGATACGTGGTGTAGTTAACCGCTAAGTGGGGGAGATATAGGAAGAGCTACATGAGCCACTTTACTCTGATTCAACGCGATATTTGTAAAGCTACTAGCACCGATTATCTGTGAAACCGATGCATGATTGTTTGTATAAGTACACTATAGAGCGGCCTAGACATATATACTTACAAGTATGCCCCGGGTGCTGGTCTACAGAGAATGCTGAATTAACAGACATCTCGCTGCTGGGGCGCCGCCGTATGGGGATGTTTTTTCTGCCCCTAGCATGGGGGCAGTGACAGAGGGCGTGTTCTCTCTGCTAGCCCTAATAAATACGGGTACTCACAAGCAATACAGTTCGCACTTGTTCACAACTCACAGACCACAACTCCGATCTGAACAGGACTAGAGTGAGTATTTTTACGGATTTCGTTTCAATTATATTTAAGTTTGTGTAGTATTTGTATTAACAGGTTAGCCGTGTTTTCATACTTGATCTTTATTTGCTTTAATTCAATAGCGGACCCTTTTTTATTCAAGATGGAGGCCAGATATTCTCGCGGTCAATATACTGCTATGCTTTCACCAGAACAATCGGGTAAGTTTTACACAGTATATAGGGTACTCCGCAATGTCTCGGATGTCTGAGTCTGCGCTTTGTATATAAAGTGATATATTTCATTCTTTCTTATTTAAGAAGTGGGAGTCCATTCAGACTACTCCTACGAGAACCGTTCATTACGCAGAACCTGTAGAGGAAGGCAACTCTACTAGCGGGCGACGAGCCTCAAGCTCTCACCAGTCTGTCACAGGCAAGAAACCTATAGCTATATCATATGTTTTAAACCTATGTATCTAGACGTGTAAACGTGGTAGCTGTAAATTTATAACGCCTACTATTAATATTAATAATTAATATAGACTGCCGCTAAAATCCATACAGTTAATTTTATTTTAGCTGACTGGGTCGTTAGCTAGACATGTTTTAATAATATAAACATTTTCTCATACAGATACAGCTGTAGCGGACTGGGCGGTTGGAAACCCTGTGGCGACTGAGCCGCTCGAGCATCGCGATTCCGATGTTGAGATCGTGGAGGATCCCCAGGATTCAGATGTCGAGTTCGTCGAACTGGACTATAATCCTCCCAACGCTCCTAAAAGATGGGGTGATTCGCTAAGCACACGGCTCTGGAATAGAAAAGGTAGCGGGTCCTTGAAACCCGGGTGATATGTGTGTTTGTATCCTCTGTACCCTGTGACCCCACCGATAACTAGTGGATATATTTTATTTACGCGCGTTACGATAGCTTTGCGAATTTAGCTTTGTGCGTGTGGCCCGCGTAGATATCATTTCTGTGGCGAGTAATAGTTATATTTTATTTACAGATGTTAAACTAACGAGCAGGAGGCTGCAGCTTGAAAAAGAAAACACACCCATACGAAAACGCCCAAGCACCTCCACACCGTTTAATTCACCAATCTCTGAACTACACTACACGTCTCATACTTGTAAGCATATATGTCTACGCATCTCTATAGTGTACTTATACACGCAGATAAAAATTTCTGCGGTAACTAGTAGATATATTTTATTTACGTGTGTCAAGTTAGCTTTGTGAATGTGTTGTGCGCATTCATGTATGCTATATTTTATTTACAGCTGCTAAAGTATCGCCCGTGAGGTTGCAGTTTGAGGGAGAAAACAGCCCCATACGGCGGCGCCCCAGCAGCGAGATGTCTGTTAATTCAGCATTCTCTGTAGACCAGCACCCGGGGCATACTTGTAAGTATATATGTCTAGGCCGCTCTATAGTGTACTTATACAAACAATCATGCATCGGTTTCACAGATAATCGGTGCTAGTAGCTTTACAAATATCGCGTTGAATCAGAGTAAAGTGGCTCATGTAGCTCTTCCTATATCTCCCCCACTTAGCGGTTAACTACACCACGTATCTTTTCTTTAGTTACGGAGGATCGTCATTCGCGAGTTTTGCAGCAGCGCAATTATGGATTTGAGAACAGAACGGAGGTGAGAACGGAGCCTCTTTCACACGGGTGTGTCGCAGATCGTGAAGAAAACGACGCGCCAACCGAGCACCCCGGGAATGCTGAGAGTAGTCGGCTTAAGAATATACGTCTGTGTCAAGCTACAGAATCTGCAAATAGCAACGCGGAAGCAGCAGCTGCCAATTCAGCCGATGCATTAGCACCAAAGAAACGCGCGGTATCGCGCCGGCGTGTAAGTAAGAAGCAGAAGGATGATGGTCGATCGCCTTACACACCAACACCCGTATGGACTGGTGAACACACCAAAATGTTTCTTGACATGTCTGCACAGTACGTGCATAATAAACTCTCGCAGAACAGACTAAAATCTTTCTGCGACACGTATGAAAGACTGATAAGTGCATGTCCAACACCCGACATTATTGCAGAGCTGTGCGATTTTAAACAAAATTATGCAAATGTATGATTTTAAACAAAGATTATGCAACTGTACAGTCAACTTCTGTGAAATAAACCTGTCTGCCTGAGAACGTGTGGTTATGAATTGAAAAATAATTAAAATGATCACGCATTACACCCTAGGGGATCGATACACGTGCCCCTGCGCATTTACACAACTATGATGTCACTGGAAATGCCAGCATCCACGAGCAAACATTCAGTCATAGCAGGGAGCATCTTGATACACACATACGGAAATTCTCGCTGGGCGCCTCTGTAGGCAATAGTGTTTGTGATAGTGGTGAGAGTTTTGGGGTTGATAGTTGTACGCACGACTTTTTACTGTTCTTTAGCAACTGTAAATTTTCAAACTATACATTTATAGATGTTTGTGATAGTGGTGAGAGTTTTGGGGTTGATAGTTGTACGCACGACTTTTTACTGTTCTTTAGCAACGGTAAATTTTCAAACTATACATTTATAGACCACAATGCAGGACACTACGATTCTTACTTTATTGTTAAGGAGCTGATTTTTGAAAACTAATGGTAAATGTGATAGCCCGAGGTGTCGTGGTCTCGTGTGTGACGATACCCGATTTGTCTATATGGTTCTCACTAAATTACCACAGGTCGCGGGATTTTCAGTTTTCCACACTTTTTTAAATACCTGAGAAAACAAAGCTATGTAGTTCCCATACCCGATGTGGAATATTATGGTCTAGAGTACATGGCACAGGGTTCTTCTGGTATGACATGAGAGTCAGAAACATTTGTCATGTGCCAAAATAGGCCGGGACACGTCTCAACATGCCGCAATTTTTTGTTGAATGGTGATCAAAAACGAATATTATGGTCTAGAGTACATGGCATAGGGTGCTTCTGCTATGACATGATAGTCCGAAACACAGATATGTTAAAAAGTTTGTAGCCATTTTTGTTGAGTAGTGGTCAAAACCGCTGCATAGGTGTAGGCCTGTGCCAAAATAGATCTTTCTGGTACGACATGGGAGTCAGAAACACAGCTATGCTAAAAAAAGTTTGCACCCAATTTTTTGTTGAATACTGATCAAGATCGATTATTTGGGCTATGGTACATGGCACAGAGTGCTTCTGGTATGGCATGAGCGCCGAAACACAGGTATGTTAAAAAGTTTGTACCTGATTTTTGTTGAACGCTACTCAGTATCGTTGCATAGGAGTGGGTATGTACCAGTCGTACTATAATGAAAATGATGCAAATAAGGGTCTTTTTTAGCTAAAAAGCGCTAGCTGCAGCGGTGCTGGTACAGCATAAGTGTGCTGTGGGTGCATGAGTGGCGTGAAATGTTTAAAAATGATTCAGCGGATCAGCACCATCTATGAAATGTGGTATTTTCCAAGCACCAGCGATAATCTGTTTGCCCCCTACATTAAACTACACTATAGGGATGCGCTGTAGGGGTCCGTGTATTCGCTATAGAAACACAGGTATGCTAAAAAGTTAGCACCCACTTTTTAAATACCTGAGAAAACAAAGCTATGTAGTTCCCATACCCGATGTGAAATATTATGGTCTAGAGTACATGGCACAGGGTGCTTCTGGTATGACATGAGGTCAGAAACATTTGTCATGTGCCAAAATAGGCCGGGACACGTCTCAACATGCCTCAATTTTTTGTTGAATGGTGATCAAAAACGAATATTATGGTCTAGAGTACATGGCACAGGGTGCTTCTGCTATGACATGATAGTCAGAAACATTTGTCATGTGCCAAAATAGGCCGGGACACGTCTCAACATGCCTCAATTTTTTGTTGAATGGTGATCAAAAACGAATATTATGGTCTAGAGTACATGGCACAGGGTGCTTCTGCTATGACATGATAGTCCGAAACACAGATATGTTAAAAAGTTTGTAGCCATTTTTGTTGAGTAGTGGTCAAAACCGCTGCATAGGTGTAGGCCTGTGCCAAAATAGGTCTTTCTGGTACGACATGGGAGTCAGAAACACAGCTATGCTAAAAAAGTTTGCACCCAATTTTTTGTTGAAACTGATCAAGATCGATTATTATGGGCTATGGTACATGGCACAGAGTGCTTCTGGTATGGCATGAGCGCCCGAAACACAGGTATTTAAAAAGTTTGTACCTGATTTTTGTTGAACGCTACTCAGTATCGTTGCATAGGAGTGGGTATGTACCAGTCGTACTATAATGAAAATGATGCAAATAAGGGTCTTTTTTAGCTAAAAAGCGCTAGCTGCAGCGGTGCTGGTACAGCATAAGTGTGCTGTGGGTGCATGAGTGGCGTGAAATGTTTAAAAATGATTCAGCGGATCAGCACCATCTATGAAATGTGGTATTTTCCAAGCACCAGCGATAATCTGTTTGCCCCCTACATTAAACTACACTATTGGGATGCGCTGTAGGGGTCCGTGTATTCGTTATAGAAACACAGGTATGCTAAAAAGTTAGCATCCAATTTTTTGTTGAATGCTGATCAAAATCAATATTATGAGTTAGAGTACATGGCACAGAGTGCTTCTGGCATGGTCTGAGGGTCCGAAACACAGGTATGTTAAAAAGTTTGTACCTGATTTTTTGTTGAACGGTACTCAATATCGCTGCATAGGAGTGGGTATGTACCAAAATAGGCCGGGACACGTCTCAACATGCCTGTCTTTTATATCTGATGGGCTTAGCGTCTTTAAAAATAGGCTTGCGCTGCAAGAACGCTACGCATCCCAGGCTATACAGTTGGTCATGTGTGTAGCTCATAGCGGGAACGTTAACATTCAACATGCCTTGAGAGGGTTTGTGAAGCAACTCGCTCAATATTTTCTAGATGACTGTGCGCGTGTTAACGGCCAGCACATAGTTTTTGAATTTCAGTATTGTTTTTTCCACGGCTGTCCCGTGACCAGAGTGCTTCTGGCATGGTCTGAGGGTCCGAAACACAGGTATGTTAAAAAGTTTGTACCTGATTTTTTTTTTAACGGTACTCAATATCGCTGCATAGGAGTGGGTATGTACCAAAATAGGCCGGGACACGTCTCAACATGCCTGTCTTTTATATCTGATGGGCTTAGCGTCTTTAAAAATAGGCTTGCGCTTTAAGAACGCTACGCATCCCAGGCTATACAGTTGGTCATGTGTGTAGCTCATAGCGGGAACGTTAACATTCAACATGCCTTGAGAGGGTTTGTGAAGCAACTCGCTCAATATTTTCTAGATGACTGTGCGCGTGTTAACGGCCAGCACATAGTTTTTGAATTTCAGTATTGTTTTTTCCACGGCTGTCCCGTGACCAGGACTTGTCCAGGCATGCCCAGACATGCCCGGACTTGTCCAGGCATGTCTCACATGGACCCTATATGTCCGTTCACAATATGTCTATCAGTATTAAAACATAAAAACTCCTCTGTACACGATCCTTAAGCAAAATAAAAAAAATAATGTAAAATAAATCTGTGAAGGAGCAAAATGTTGAAATATACGCTTAACTAATATTTGAAAAATATGGTATCTCACATTGACCCTATATGTCCGTTCACAATATGTCTATCAGTATTAAAACATAAAAACTCCTCTGTACATTATTGTGAAGGGTTAAAAGAGGCTTCATGGTTGATATGATAAGCTGATCAGAATAGCTAGCATCATGAGAGCTGCTATGGTTGACAGTGGTAGTGAACGCATAACTAATATTTGATTGGCCAACTATACACAACTGCTTTTTTAATATAGCTCCTCATATGGATGTGCTAATTGACTTCATATGCACGCACAGTATGTATTGTGAGCCCTGCACTTGCATGCTAACATCATTATATTAGCATCTGTGATGGGGAAGTTACTTTATTGATATACATGCTTCATTGAGATACTTATAATCCTATATATAGTGCATATATGTCTGCCTATTGGGGGATATTGTGAGTTACATAGACTGCATATATATGGACAAATATATGTAGGTTATTATTGTTTAGCCACGGATTAGTCTATTATCGTTATAACATATAAGATATGGAGATGTGCACTATTATATATTGATTTGAATGTAGTTCATACCTGTCTGCATTTGGCTATTTTTCTGCATGCTGTATATCCCACTCTTTTGGATTTTTATTCATGATAATGTATATGTCTTTGAGCTGTAACTTCATGTCAACACTTTGGTTATTTTTTCTGCATGCTGTATATCCTACTCTTTTGGATTTTTATCCATGATAATGTATTTTAGACCTTAATAAAATTTGTATTTTATACTGCAAAAGCTTCCTTTTTCAATTTATTTCAATCTCGCCATGACTTTCCCCTTTACACACATTTACAGGTAAATAGAGACAAATGAATTCTTAAATGCATGCGACCTTCTCTCATTGTACTTACAGGTCATTCGACCTTCACTCATTCTATGGGCACTGCTATCAGAATACACATAAATGTGTTGGTTTTAAAAGATCCCACTGACTATACACAATGCAATACTATTTACTGTTTGCCTGAATTACCGTAGCATCGACCTTCACTCATTCTGACAATTCATGTCAACACTGTTGTACTACATTTCTATGCGCCAGTAAAGATGTATATCTATGTACCATGTTAGCTAGTAAATAGAAAAATATGCACCTCTCAATACAACCCAAGCCTTAGATACACAGCATAGTAATAGCTTACCGATCTGTAACAAAAGTACATTCTTCCCAGTCCTGGTATAAGTGTAGATACACTGCCAAGCTAAAAATATATATACTGAATAAAACTATAAGATGAGCGTCATAATTCCAAATTCCACCACAATAGTGTTTTACATGCATTTACTGGGTCCTTAAAAGTTTCTCACCACAAAAAAGATCAAGATTCACTCTTTAATTCACTAAAAATCATTATATACTAGTTATATACAGAAGTCTGTATTTAACTAGAACTCCTTATACATTTACTGGGTCCTTAAAAGTTTCTTCCTGAGACTTATAAAATCAAGAAGCGCTCTTAAATACAGTAAAACTCCACAGACTAATCTAATCCAGTGGATAAAATATCAATAGACATGAATAAATCACTTTGATTGAAATTCACAAATCCAGCAGACCAGATTTCCCAGCCTGAGCAAAGTTCAGCCAGTGGGGCGTGACGACCTGGATCAATCTGACAGGGAGACGGATTAAATGATAGGGGGCGTGTCGACCTGTCAGATTTGAGTTTGATGAGCAATACAGTTCCTATACTACTCATGTGTGAAAAAAATTCCAAAATAAAGGAAAAAAAAAATTCCCCAATAAGTTAATTTCTTCATGTAAATAAAAAAAAACAATAAAAGTACACATATTTGGTATCGCCGCGTCCGTAACGACCCGCCCTATAGAACTGTTCGACTGGTTAACCCCTTTAGTAAGCCCCTTAAAAAAAAACAAAGCTTTATCATCATGCCGCCGAACAAAAAGTGGAAAAACACGCGATCAAAAAGACCGATATAATATAAACATGGTACCGCTGAAAACGTCATCTTGTCCCGCAAAAAACGAACCGCCTTACAGCATGATCATCAGCAAAAAAATAAAAAAATTATAGCTCGCAGAATAAAGCAATGCAAAAATAATTATTTTTTTATATAAAATTGTTTTTATTGTATAAAAGCGGCAAAACATAAAAAAACGGTATAAACGCCCCCACAAAAGAAATTCACGAATTGCTGATTTTTGTTAATTTTAACCTCCCAAAAACCGAAACAAAAAGCGATCAAAAAAGTCACGTGCTCAAAAATGGTACCAATAAAAATGTCAACTCTACAAAAATAAGACCTCACATGACTCTGTGGGCCAAAATATGCAAAAATTATAGCTCTCAAAATGTGGTGATGTAAAAACTATTTTTTGCAATAAAAAGCGTCTTTTAGCGTGACAGCTGGCAATCATAAAAACCCACTATAAATAGCAAATCAAACCCCCTTTATCACCCCCTTAGTTAGGGAAAAATAATAAAATTTAAAAATGTATTTATTTACATTTTCCCATTAGGGTTAGTGTTATGAATGTGTTATATATGGTTTCTGAGCAGAGGCTCCCTCTGGTGGTTACAGACAGTACTGAACCTTTCAGCGAGGTGTGTCAATCTGGGTTCACTGACTGGTCTGATATAAGGGAGGTTCCCTCCCATGATGGTTGCCGGTGATCAATTGTTCTTGTCTCAATAGTGGTTCCTGGTTCATTTGGAAGTTTGCTGGAGTCTTGCCTGCATCTCCTGCTTTCAGATAAGATATTTTTTGCTTTTCTTTTTGTGCTTGCTTTTGCATTGTTTTCTGCACTTTTGTGGAGGTCAGCCAGGTCCCCTCCTGGGGCCTGAGCTCCTCACAGTTTATCTGCAGCCACTGTTATTTGCTCATTTGCTTTTTCCTGTTTTTTCAGCGGCTGCGGCTTGGTTTTTGTTCACACTGAGATCTGATTTAGTGGGAGGCGAGATCGTGTGATCTCAGTATTTTTATAATCAGAATTGTTGGATTTTTGTAGGGTTTTCTGGGTTGCAGAAAGTAATCTCTCCTGTCCTATCCTATTTAGTCAGCTTGTGGCCCCAGCGTTTGCTCAGTCTATTTTCTGCCTATGTTTGTATTTTCATCTTGTATAACCGCCATTATATGTTTGGGGGCTTCCTATTTTCTTTGGGGATCTGCTCCGGGGCAGATAGCTTTCATCTTTCTGCCTTTAGGTGTAGTTATCTCTCAGGCTGTGACGAGGCGTCTAGGATCAATAACTCCCTCTGGTCTACTGTTATGAATGTGTTAGAGATGGTTTCTGAGCAGAGGCTCCCTCTGGTCTCAATTATTCTATGTCATTGGCTATTCAAATTGACAGACGTTTGCGTGAGCGCAGAGGTATGCGTGGGATAGTGTTGCCTTGTGTGCCAGCTTCTGAGCCCATGCAGTGTGATAGAGTGACTTCTGGGGCTCAGCGTCATGAGTTTTGAAAGCGCAATGGGTTATGTTTCTACTGTGGTTATGCCTCTCATGCTATTTCAGTCTGCCCTAAGCGGGGAAGACGTTTTGCACGCTCAGTTGTCTTGGGTAGTGTTCAGACTAAATTTCTGTTGACTGTTACCCTGATTTGCTCCCTGTCCACATTTTCTGCTCAGGCTTTTGTTGATTCAGGAGCAGCTATTAACCTGATGGATTTTGATTTTGCCAACCGGCATAGGACTGATGGTCCTCGGTTTAAAGTGGGGGACTTGGTTTGGTTGTTCTCAAGAAATATCCCTATGAGGGTTGCATCTCCAAAGTTTAAGGCCAGGTTCATTGGATCTTATAAGATCATGGAGATTCTTAATCCTGTTTCCTTCCGTTTGCTTCTTCCAGGGACATTTAAGATCCATAACGTGTTCCACAAGTCCTTATTGAAGAGGTTTGTCGAGCCAGTGGTTCTATGGCTGCGCCTCCTGACCCTGTTTTGGTTGAGGGCAATCTGGAGTATGTGGTTGAGAAAATATTGGATTCTCGTTTTTCTAGACAGAAACTCCAGTATTTGGTTAAGTGGAGAGGTTATGGTCAGGAGGACAATTTTTGGGTGTTTGCTTCGGACATCCATGCTAGGAGACTGATCCGTGCCTATCACCGAGCTCATCCTGATTGGCCTGGTTGCACAAGTGAGGGTTCGGTGACCCCTCCTCAAGGGGGGTACTGTTATGAATGTGTTAGAGATGGTTTCTGAGCAGAGGCTCTCTCTGGTGGTTACAGACAGTACTGAACCTTTCAGCGAGGAGTGGCAATCTGGGTTCACTGACTGGTCTGATATAAGGGAGGTTCCCTCCCATGATGGTTGCCGGTGATCAATTGTTCTTGTTTCAATTGTGGTTCCTGGTTCATTTGGAAGTTTGCTGGAGTCTTGCCGGCATCTCCTGCTTTCAGATAAGATATTTTTTGCTTTTCTTTTTGTCTTGCTTTTTGCATTGTTTTCTGCACTTTTGTGGAGGTCAGCCAGGTCCCCTCCTGGGGCCTGAGCTCCTCACAGTTTATCTGCAGCCACTGTTATTTGCTCATTTGCTTTTTCCTGTTTTTCCAGCGGCTGTGGCTTGGTTTTTGTTCACACTGAGATCTGATTTAGTGGGAGGCGAGATCGTGTGATCTCAGTATTTTTATAATCAGAATTGTTGGATTTTTGTAGGGTTTTCTGGGTTGCAGAAAGTAATCTCTCCTGTCCTATCCTATTTAGTCAGCTTGTGGCCCCAGCGTTTGCTCAGTCTATTTTCTGCCTATGTTTGTATTTTCATCTTGTCTAACCGCCATTATATGTTTGGGGGCTTCCTATTTTCTTTGGGGATCTGCTCCGGGGCAGATAGCTTTCATCTTTCTGCCTTTAGGTGTAGTTATCTCTCAGGCTGTGACGAGGCGTCTAGGATCAACGTAGGAACGCTCCACGGCTACCTCTAGTTATGTCGTTAGTTTAGGAATCTGCAACCCATCAGTTACCAACATCTCAGGTGTTCGGCTGCCCTGCTGTTGTTCCTGTCCTCCTCAGCTACCGAAACATAACAGGTTAGGGTTAGGGTTGCGGCTAAACTTAGGGTTAGGGTTGGGGCTAAAGTTAGGATTAGGGTTAGGGTTGGGATTAGGGTTAGGGGTGTGTTAGGTTTAGGTTTGTGGTTAGGGTTATGGTTAGGGTTGGGACTAGGGTTAGGGGTGTGTTGGGGTTAGGGTTGGAGTTAGAATTGTGAGGTTTCCACTGTTTAGGCACATCAGGGGCTCTCCAAACGTGATATGGCGTCTGATCCCAATTCCAGCCAATTCTGCGTTGAAAAAGTCAAACGGTGCTCCTTCACTTCTGAGCTCTGCCATGCGCCCAAACAGTAGTTTACCCCCACATATGGGTATCAGCATACTCAGGACAAATTGCACAATAACTCTTGTGGTCCAATTTCTTCTGTTACCCTTGGAAAAATAAAAAATTGGGGGCGAAAATATCATTTTTGTAAAAAAAAATGATTTTTTTGTTTTTACGTCTGTACGTTATAAACTTCTGTGAAACACTTGGGGCTTCATAGCGCTCATCACACATCTAGATAAGTTCCTTGGGGGTCTATTTTCCAAAATGGGGTCACTTGTGGGGGATTTCCACTGTTTAGGCACATCAGGGGCTCTCCAAATGCGACATGACGCCCGCAGACCATTCCATCAAAGTCTGCAATCAAAAACGTCACTACTTCCCTTCCAAGCCCCGATGTGTGCCCATACAGTAGTTTTCTCCCTCATTTGGGGTATGAGCGTACTCAGGACAAATTGTACAACAACTTTTTGGGTCCAATTTCTCCTGTTACCCTTGTGAAAATAAAATATTGAGGGCAAAAAAATCATTTTTGTAAAATAAAAAAAGATTTTTTATTTTTACAGCTGTAGTTATAAACTTCTGTGAAGCACTTTGGGGTTCAAAGTGCTCACCACACATCTAGATAAGTTCCTTGAGGGGTTCTATTTTCCAAAATGGGGTTACTTGTTTGGAGTTTCCACTGTTTAGGCACATCAGGGGCTCTCCAAACGCGACATGACACCCGCAGGCCATTCCATCAAAGTCTGCAATCCAAAATGTCACTACTTCCCTTCCGAGCCCTGACGTGTGCCCATACAGTAGATTTCTCCCACATATGGGGTATGAGCGTACTCAGGACAAATTGGACAACTTTTGGGGTCCAATTTCTCCTGTTACCCTTGGGAAAATAAAAAGTTGGGACTAAAAATCATGTTTGTGGAAAAAATATGATTTTTTTATTTTCATGCTCGGGTGTTATAAACCTTAGTGAAACAGCTGGGGATTCAAAGTTCTCACCACACATCTAGATAAGTTCCTTGAGGGGTCTAGTTTCCAAAATGGTGCCATTTGTGGGGGGTTTCCACTGTTTAGGCACATCAGGAGCTCTCCAAACACGACATGGCGTACAGCCAATTCTGCATTGAAAAAGTCAAACGGCGCTACTTCCCTTCCGAGCTCTGCCATGCACCCAAACAGTGGTTTACCCCCACATATGGGGTATCAGCATACTCAGGACAAATTGCACAATAACTTTTGGGGTCTTGTTACCCTTGGGAAAATAATAATTGGAGTGAAAAGAAAATTTTTGTGGAAAAAATATGATTTTTTAATTTTACGGCTCTATATTATAAACTTGTGTGAAGCACTTGGGGGTTCAAATTGCTCACCACAGATCTAGATAAGTTCCTTCGGGGGTCTAGTTTTCAAAATGGGGTCCCTTATGGGGGGTTTCCACTGTTTAGGCACATCAGGGGCTCTCCAAACACGACATGGCGTCCAATCTCAATTCCAGGCCAATTTTGGTTTGAAAAAGTCAAACGGCGTTCCTTCGCCTTACGAACTCTGCCGTGTGCCCAAACAGTGGTTTTCCCCCACATATGGGGTATTGGCGTACTCAGGAGAAACTGCACAACAACTTTATCCGTCCATTTTCTCCTTTTACCCTTGTGAAAATAAAAAAAGTTTGTAAAAGATCATTTTTGTGACTAAAAAGTTAAATGTTCATTTTTTCCTTCCACGTTGCTTCAACTCCTGTGAAGCACCTGAAGGGTTAATAAAACTTCTTGAATATGGTTTTGAGTACCTTGAGGGGTGCAGGTTTTAGAATGGTGTCACTTTCGGTATTTTCTGCCATATCGACCCCTCAAAGTGACTTCAAATGTGAGGTGGTCCCTTAAAAAAAATGGCTTTGTAAATTTTGTTGTAAAAATGAGAAATCGCTGGTCAACTTTTAACCCTTAAAATTTCCTAACAAAAAAAAATTTGGTTCCAAAATTGTGCTTATGTAAAGTAGACATGAGGGAAATGTTATTTATTAACTATTTTGTGTGACATATTTCTCTGTTTTAAGGGAATAAAAATTCAAAGTTTGAAAATTGCAAAATTTTCGCCATATTTGCATTTTTTTCAAAAATAAATGCAAGTTATATCGAAGAAATTTTACCACTAATGTGAAGTACAATATGTCACGAGAAAACAGTCTCAGAATCGCTAAGATCCGTTGAAGCGTTCCAGGGTTATAACCTCATAAAGAGACAGTGGTCAGAATTGTAAAAATTGGCCCGGTCATTAACGAGCAAACCACCCTTGGTGGTGAAGGGGTTAATGATTATCGCTTACAACCAGTGAAAACCCAAAAGTCATTATCTCAGTAAATTAGAATACTTAGAATACTTTATAACACCAGCTTGAAAAATGATTTTAAAATCCGATATGTTGGCCTACTGAAATATATGTTCTGTAAATGCACTCAATACTTGGTCAGGGCTCCTTTTGCATCAATTACTGCATTAATGTGGCATTGCATCAGGCAATCTAGAGCAGGGTTCCCCAACTCCAGTCCTCAAGGCCCACCAACAGGTCATGTTTTCAGGATTTCCTTAGTATTGCACAGGTGATGCAATTATCACCTGGGCAATAGTAAGGAAATCCTGAAAACAAGACCTGTTGGTGGGCCTTGAGGACTGGAGTTGGGGAACCCTGATCTAGAGGATATAATAGTGTGCACTCTGTCAATCGGGTGAGGTACCGGTGTAACAGGCTGGAGATCCCCAGAACAGCGAAAGTCAGTAGTTCACCGCACACTTATGGGATTTGTTGATGCAAAAGTTTTATTACAGTCCAATCATAAGACAAAAAAGGGAGTCAATCTTAAATGATTGTAGTCATATAAAACGACATTAATAGCAAGAAGCGACAGTGACTACTCGCAGATGTTGCGACCCTCCCGGGTCTTACTCATTGTGTCGCTGTATGAGAAGGACAGGATCTGTGATAGGGTTATCCATGGAATCTAGTAAGTCAGTACTGTGGAAGATAATGGAGAACAAATGTAGGGAATTTGAATATAAGTAGTAATCCGGTATAAAGTGAGAGCAGGTATAATAACTCCGTAGGATAGTAATCACCAGGTCACCACCTATTTTGGCAGCCATCCTACGGATGTATTATACCTGGCCTCATTTTATACCAGATTACCACTTATATACAAATTCGCTACATTTGTTCCCCATTATCTTCCACAGTACTCTCTTACTGGATTCCACGGATAACCCTACCACGGATCCTGTCCTCATACAGCGACACAATGAGTCAGCAGTCTTCCCCATGATTGTGGAGCCTACTGAAACAGACTAAATGACCTTTCTAAATGCTTAGGAAGCCTTTGCAGGTGTTTTTTGTTAATTATTCTAATTTACTGAGATAATGACTTCTGGGTTTTAATTGGCTGTAAGCCATAATCATCAACATTAACAGAAATAAACACTTGAAATAGATCACTTTGTTTGTAATGACTCTATATAATATATGAGTTTCACTTTTTGTATTGAAGAACTGAAATAAATTAACTCTTTTGATGACGTTCTAATTTTGTGAGAATCTATCTAAGAAAAGCAAGCAAATCAGCAGCCACGAACTGTAAAATCACAGCAGGAGCCGACAGCATAGAATAGATGGATTACATACAGTACAGACCAAAAGATTTTTCTGTATTTTCATGACTATGAAAATTGTACATTCACACTGAAGGCATCAAAACTATGAATCAACACATGTGGAATTATATACTTAACAAAAAAAATGTGAAACAACTGAAAATATGTCTTATATTCTAGGTTCTTCAAGTAGCGACCTTTTGCTTTGATTATTGCTTTGCACACTCTTGGCATTCTCTTGATGAGCTTCAAGAGGTAGTCATCGGAAATGGTCTTCCAACAGTCTTGAAGGAGTTCCCAGAGATGCTTAGCACTTGTTGGCCCTTTTGCCTTCACTCTGGCGTCCAGCTCACCCCAAACCATCTTGATTGGGTTCAGGTCTGGTGACTGTGGAGGCCAGGTCATCAGGCGTAGCACCCCATCACTCTCCTTCTTGGTCAAATAGAGTCCATCCGTTCACCTTTTCTGCGTCGCACAAAGACACGCTGGTTGGAACCAAAGATCTCAAATTTGGACTCATCAGACCAAAGCACAGATTTCCACTGGTCTAATGTCCATTCATTGTGTTCTTTAGCCCAGACAAGTCTCTTCTGCTTGCTGCCTGTCATTAGCAATGGTTTCCTAGTAGCTATTTTACCTTGAAGGCTGCTGCACAAAGTCTCCTCTTAACAGTTGCTGTAGAGGTGTGTCTGCTGCTAGAACTCTGTGTGGCATTGACCTGGTCCCTAATCTGAGCTGCTGTTAACCTGCGAATTCTGAGGCTGGTGACTCGGATAAACATATCCTCAGAAGCAGAGGTGACTCTTGGTCTTCCTTTCCTGGGGCGGTCCTCATGTGAGCCAGTTTCTTTGTAGCATTTGATGGTTTTTGCAACTGCAGTTAGGGACACTTTCAAAGTTTTCCCAATTTTTCGGACTGACTGACCTTCATTTCTTAAAGTAATGATGGCCACTCGGTTTTCTTTACTTAGCTGCTTTTTTCTTGCCATAATTCATATTCTAGCAGTCTTTCCAGTAGGACTATCAGCTGTGCATCCACCAGACTTCTGCACAACACAACTGATGGTCCCAACCCCATTTATAAGACCAGAAATTCCACTTATTAAACCTGACAGGGCACACCCGTGAAGTGAAAACAATTTCCGGTGACTACCTCTTGAAGCTCATCAAGAGAATGCCAAGAGTGTGCAAAGCAGTAATCAAAGCAAAAGGTCGCTACTTTGAAGAACCTAGAATATAAGACATATTTTCAGTTGTTTCACACTTTTTTGTTAAATATATAATTCCACATGTGTTAATTCATAGTTTTGATGCCTTCAGTGTGAATGTACAATTTTCATAGTCATGAAAATACAGAAAAATCTTTGAATGAGAAGGTGTGTCCAAACTTTTGGTCTGTACTGTATAGTATATACACATAGAATAGATAGTTATACAAATGTCAGTAACATATACACTGTGTGTGAAGCTTAATGTACATGTATTTAATTATTAAAAGATTATTTTTCATAAAAAGATGTTGTGGGCTCCCATGTAATTTTCTTAACCAGCAGAGGGAAAGCCGATGGCTGGGTGCAGATGTTTATAGCCTGGGAAGGGGGTAATACCCCTTCACAGGCTATTAATATCAGCTCACTGATGTATACAAAGCCTTTACTGGCTATTAAAATGGGGAACCCCTTCAAAAATTATGTAGGGTCTTCCTATAATTAATAACCACCAAAAGGCTATGCAGACAGCTGTGGGTTGATATTATTAGGCTAGGAAGGGGCCATAGATACTGCCCCCCGGCTATAAACATCAGCTCTCAGCCGCCCCAGAAAAGGCGCATCTATAAGATGTGCCAATTTTGAAACTTAGCCTCGCTCTACCCACTTGCCTTGTAGTGGTGGTAAGTGGGTTGATAGTTGAGGGGTTGATGTCACTTTTGTATTGTCAGGTGACATCAAGTCCAAAGGTTAGTAATGGAGAGCCATCAGTAAGACACCCCATTGCTAACCCCATATTCATATTGTATAAAAACACAGACACCCGGAAAAAATCTGCTGTCACTGCCCAGTGTCTCGCAATTAACTCGTAGGACCTTTCTGACGTCACCGTGAGCGTGAGAAAGTGCCATCAGAAAGGTCCTGTGAGTTTATAGCCAATGAACTTATTTCACCTATCTGACATCAGCACGAGCGCCGATGGAATTTTTCCCACAGCACTTGCGCTCATGTCAAATCGGTACCAGAGAAGTCAGTGTCCGTGTGTGTAATGCGTGTGGCACACGTGTGGCAACTGTGTGCCGCATCAGTACCACACAGCGGGCTCTGGGGAAGCAGCGGTACAGTAAGCGCTGGTCCCTGGCGCCTGGTGCTGAAGATGACTCTCATCATTCTCCCCTGCTCTGCCGGCGATCAGCATGAGCAGAGGATAATGATGAGAGTTGTATTCAAGTGAGAACAAAGACATCAGGCGGTGTCTGATGGGACTGTTACTCCAATCAGCCTACATCGGCTGCAGCTAATAATAGTGAGTGCAGGAGCAGCTGATGGGAATATTCATCAGGTCAAGCTCAGTGTATTCACAATAGATCACTGTGAGAAATTCTCACAGTGATCTACAGAGAAGTCACTGAGCTTGAACTGCAGTGACCTCATCACTTACTTTTTCCCATGGTGCTGAGGTCACAGCAGTTCAGCCCTGCTGGGAATGCAGCCTCAGTGACCGTAGGTAACCTCGATGACATCACTACTAGTGACGTCACTACTAGTCACTGACGCTGTGCTCGCAGCAGCTCATAATAAATAATAAAAAATAAAATAATTGATAAATGCTGTAAAGAGAAAGAAAATTGAAACATCAAAATTGCACTTTTCCGGTTGCCCTAAGTCCACAAGAAATGCAATTAGATGTGATCAAAATTTCATACCTTCCTCTCAATGGTATCTGTAAAATCAAGAGCCCTTCACCCCAAGAAAAATCCCTTACATAGCTCAATTGACATTAAAGTAAAAACGCTACATGTCCCGGAAAATTACAACACAAATAATTTATTTACAAATATATTTTTAGAATATTTTTTTTAAAGCACCATTAATTCCATCTTGCTGTCCATGTGAAATGGGTTACATAATTATTCCATAAAGTAAACACATTTTCCAATTTTGATTTCACCACTTAATAAAAAATTTAAAAGTTTGGTATTTCTGTATTTCTGCTGCATTTTTACTACACAATGAATGCCGTAAAAACAAAATGCAAAAAACAATTGCTGAACACCTTTTTTTTGCATAATTTTACAATTTTTTCCCCAATTTCCAGTGCATTGAATCATGACATTTAAAACCACAAATTGTTCCACAAAAAACAAGGCATCATGTGGCGATGACAACAGAAAAAAAAGTTATGTCTCTTTAAAGAGGTGGAGGAAAATAAGAAAAGCACAAAAATGGAAAATAGCCCAATTGTGAAGGGGTTATAAATATGTTGCTGTGCAAGACAAGCAAAAAGGGAACATGGTACCCTAAAACAAATAATGCAATATGGCTATCAGTTTTTGGGCTCATTCACATGACCATATTTTTGTTCCGAGTGCTGTCCGGGAAAAAACAGACCTCACTCGAACAAATGTTATTCAATGAGGCAAGTGCAGCTGACCAATTTTTTTCACTGACCAAATCATGCACTAGTTTCTTCTGTAACTCTGATGAGACTCACCCATTCTATCGGTGGATAAAAAAATCATATGTCGCATGAAGCCACAGTACAGCATCCAATTTTTACAGAAACATTGTTATTCTGTAACATAGGTAACTCTAAATGGTCTTGTTGTGTAAATGATTAAATGATTGATAGTTGTGGATGACAAGGGAAAAAAAATCCCACTTTTCTGTATGAAATGCTGACCAATATTTTATGGGTTCAAGTTAACTTACCCATAAAGGGAATCTATAATTTATAAAAGGTGTTCGTATGTAAAAGGGGCTGCAAAAGTGGGGTCTGGGTTATGAGACCACCACCAATTACTGAAAATACCACTCTGAAAAATGCAACTCTTTTACAAAGGCTCAATAGTAAGTGTATGGATATGTACTGTGCTTTCAATCAATCCCTTACACACAGCTCTGTGAGTGCAGCTCATACATTATCGGCAAATGTTTACAGCCACTGCAACATTTTAAAACTTTTTACAAATGATACTTAAACCTTAAAGAATTGGATAATACCTTTAATAACTACAATTTATTATGTGTACAGTTCTGATCTGATTCTTGTTATAAATACATCAGTTTTAACATGCTTATTTTTATTTTTTGTCATGGAATTTTTATCATGATTTGTCAAGGTGCAAGTCATACATTATTTTAGAAAAATCAAAGTTAACTGAGAGTATCAGATGCTTCATTGCACAGATCATCAATAATTCATCCACATCAGCAAACACCACTTTAGTTCAAGGGAGAGTTAAATCAAACTCATGGCCATTTTTCACTTATTGTTATACTTGGCGTATGAATATTTCCTCAATCCTGCATAGTAGTGTTTTTTTAGCATTTTAAAACATTTAAAAAATGGCTTAATTTCTAAGTGTTTGATGGTACTGTAGTTTTTTGTGTATTTTGTATCAATTTGCACAGGATTTTATTTTTGAACATTTTTAAATTTCTATACTAAACAGTATGCAAATTGTCTCTTCAGAGCGGGAGAGGACTAGAACTCTAGTGCCACCTATTGGAAGTAGCAATCCTAAAAGTCAATGTAACGAGCCTTGTCACATGTCTTAGGATAAAAGCCAAACCAGAATCTCAATTTGCAGACATTGTGTTTCGGGGTACTGCTACTTGTCAGTGCAAAGTGTGAGATCTGGTTTGGCTGTGTGAGAGACGTCTGACTGACATCATAATTTACAAAATAAATCTTGCAAATCAGACAAGGTGATTTTCTTGATTTGTTTTATCATTTTGACTCTCATAGTTGTTGTCTACCTATGATGTCAATTACAGGCCTCTCACATCTTTTTAAGTGGGATTACTTGCACAATTGGTGGCTGACTAAATACTTTTTTCCCCACTGTACATGCTGCTCATGTCTGCTCATTTGAAAAGTCATACTGAGAGCATGCTTTGATATAGTCCAAAAATACCACAAAAATGTAGAAAAACAAACTGGCAATAAATACCATGTAACCGTTGGGTAACATACCAAAGATTTCATATCAAAATTCTGGCGTAAAAGCCTAAAAATAGCAGCCCGAGATGCCCCAGAAAAGGCGCTTTGCCCGGCTCTTCCCACTTGCCCTGTGGTGGTGGGAAGTGTGGTAATACACAAAGTTGACATGAACCCCACAAATAATACCCAACTTGCCGCCGCCACAGGGCAAGTGGAAAGAGCCAGGCAAAACACCAGAATTGGCGCATCTAATAAATGTGCCTGTGCCTTTTCTGGGGTGGCTGTAGGCTGTTATTTTTAGGATGGGAGGCCAATATCCATGTCCCCATACCAGCCTGAGAATACAAGCCCCCAGTTGTCAGCTTTAGCTTGGCTGGTTGTCAAAAATGGTGGGTGCCTCTAGCGGGTTTTTAAATTTATTTATTTGAATAATTTAAAAAAAAAAGGCACAGGGATCCCTCTATTCTTGATAACCAGCCATGATAAAGCTAATAACTGAGGGTTGCAGCCCGCAGCTGTCAGTTTTACCATGCTGGTTATCAAAAATAGAACAGACCCCACATAATTTTTTTTAAATGTATTTATTTGTAGTGCAGGTGCCAGCTGAGGAATGCTTCCGTCAGCAGCACCTGCTCTCTGTTGTTAGTGGCAGCATGCGTAGGCTGATGGGGGTAGTACTCACATCAACCGATGCCTCTGTGACCGGAGGTAAACTTTTACCATCGGTCACAGATGCTGCTGACGCTCTTACCGGTGGTAATAATTTTACCACCTATCAGAGCCGCCGGTGTTTCTTGTGCTGTCATGCACATGACACCATGAGAAACCCCTAATGTTCTGGGTGCCGAACCCAATCAGTAACATGAACTTCCTGGAGAAGTCTGTGTTTGGGGTCTGTGCCCAAACAGTAAGTGTTCGGTACTGACCTTGAACTTTACTGTTTTGGTTCGCCCTTCATAACCTAAGGGCGTGTGGTAACTCTTCACATTTTGTCAATAAATGTGACTTCCTTAGGGGTATGTCATGGGCTCCCTACCTAACCTGTCTTTTATATCCACATAATAAAAGTAATCATGAAAAAACACATTCACCTGTATATGTTATTAAACAAAACACAATTTACACATTGTATACGGTGCTGAGGAATTTGCTAAATGACCCTGCCATTTTTTTCTGGACAGCAAGACCAATAATTAATAATAAAAACTGTAATCTTTTGGGAAGCAATACAGTCTGTCAAGCAAACTATACTGATGTGGCAGCTCAGTGGCACGTTCCCCAGCTGCAGAGCACAATGCCCTGTTAATAGAATGACAAGCTGGGTGGCAAACATGGTGCCCAAGAAAGAAATCAATGCTGTCCCCCATACGTAATAAAAGTCAAAGTAATTGTATACTGTATATTAAATACAATTCGAATAAACAAATCAGGTTAAAGACATGAAGGCAGATAGTGCTGGTAGAATCAAAGAACTCTGTGGTGTTCAGATGGTATGCAGTTTATTCTCAACGTGTTTCTTGATACATTTTTGCAGTAAAGAAGTCTATTTCCAAAACGTGTTAGTGTCTGCATACCTGTGCATACCTGGGGGTTTTAATGATTTTTTGCAAAAATAAAATTAGCATTTTCTTTTCAAGAAAGAAAGAATACTGGAATGTTGTTTTTTATTTGTTTTTTTTTTGCATTATGGTTTAATTAAAAAAGTAACACAATTTGGCTTTCACAGCTTAAATGGGTCACCATGCAAAACACTTATCACTGCTCTTCTGAACATGCTTAAGTTCTTCTGATTTCTAACCACATTAAAGGTCAACTATGATGTTCTCTAAGATGTCAGTAGATAAACCATAATCATAGTGGATAGCCTGGACCTGATATTTAATGGTACTGGACAATATACTATTTAGAAAAGCCACTAAAGAAGACTCAAAGTCTCCAAAAATTCAATTTAAACAGCAAACAGAAAGGCAGCACTGCTTACCTGCCCAGATCTTGGAAAAAATGCACTACAGGGTGCAGCAAGCCCATAAAGCTGTCCAGGACACTCTCAATGCATCACAGTGTGAACACCCCTCAAGCGAGAACAGACATATTTGGGCTTGGCTGCACTCCGAAAAATATAGTGCAAAAAATTCAAAAATAGTGAGGTATTAGTTGATATTTTGGCCAAAATACATAAGCTCGTAAACTTAGCTAAAAGTCCCCACGCTTACGAGTCCCTACACTAAACTATTTAGGCCTGCCCGCCTAATCAAAAATTAGGGGCGTGACTAGTAGGCTGTGAACCAGACACTATGCAGTGTAACCTTGTGTGAACAACACCCTATGCGGACCTCTATTGTGCAATTGTATACTGAGCAGTCACCCCCTCCTTGAATGAGTATGTGGAGAGTGGCTGTTGATCTGGTATTTTGCACCTGTGTTGCTAACATCTTGCTTTATGGGCTGGCTGCACCCTGTAGTGCATTTGTTCCAAGATCTGGGCATTGGACAATATATCATCCCCTACTCACATGAATTTCTTCTCTTAAAAAGGTGATAGAATTAAACCATTATGTAATGTTTTTTGGTTTATAGTCCAAAAAGTATTTTTTGTTCTAACTATTTACATACATGTAATGGACAATATGTCATATAATAATATAATAAATCTATGTCTCATTTACTTTATTCACTTAAGATAAGAGCATAGTTAATGGATATTCAATAAAACCCTATAGTTTGTATTCTTTCATTTCCTACCCTACATTTTTCCATTTTATATATCTTTAAAAATGTCATTCAACAAGGTGACTTACAAATCTTACTCAAAAATAATTGTATATAGGATAATGTTTCCTGTAAATTCAGTTACCTTTCTCTTATAAATCCCTAAAAAAATATATGCTCAGGAAATTTCTACCTCTGGATCAAATAATTTTTTTTATGCATAATACTATGTACATAGCATGCTTTTCAATGTTATGCTAAAAATTCAACTAAAATAAAATATATTATGCATATTTATTTGTTTTTCAGCTAGTATTGGTGTTTGTCATGAACCCACATTTACATTATAATCTAAGAAATATTTTACACATTGACATTACAGTAAGATCTATCCAAAGAAATGTCTGATATTTTGCATTCATAATGCAAAACCTTGGAAACTTGCTATACTAACCTACCAAAACGCCTGTCCATTTTATTACTACTTACCAAGCAACTGTTACAGCACCCAATAATTACACATAATAAGACTGCATTGACTCACTCTGTTGAACATGAACATAATGCAATGTTTTCCTAAAACGATATGTTAATGAGGCAAGATACTATGAATAAGATAGAGCACAGTGATACACATTGTAACCAGTTCAGGGGGTTTAGCTCCAGGATCGCCGTCTCGGGTAGACAGAGTGGTATAGAAAAGTTCAATCACAGACAGCAGTACTGGTATAAACCGGCCGCAACCAGTTTTATTGAAAGTCCACAGCAATAAACATAAAACAAAACCATAAACCAAAATCCTAAGCCTGGCAGGCTGCTAGCTAAACACAGTCAGTTACCTCACTACCGTGGTCTAGGCTCTAGCAGCCTGGCCAAAACAACACATGTTATGTAATTACCAGAGCTTGGCTTGCAGGAGACTCCAGCAGCGTCTGAAGTCAGATTCAGACTGAGAGCTCTGTCTGTGTAACTCTACCACCTGTTCCTGGCTGCTTAATTAAGCAGCTGTGTGTACTCAGGGTTGAGCTGCAAGCCTGTACTGGATGAGGAGTGGAGTGAACGTCGTACTGCCATCCTACCTTCACTCCTATATTCCTTATGCGACCCAGCTAAGAAACCTGGGCGAGATATACACCCCGTCAAGTACGCACCCCTTCACTGTCTCACAACATATTATAGCACATTCAGTAGATGTTTAAATCGCTGCTTCAATATAAGAGCCGTTTATTGCCTTGATAATAATGGTGTAATTACAGTTTGGCTACATGTATACCTCCTCTGAATGCATTTATTTATGCACCAACATTCATTCAAACAAGAAAACTTAAATACTTCATGAATAGAAATAGTATTTTCATTCAACAATGCAACTGATTTCACTAAAATGACATGCTTTGTAGTAGAGAAATTACATAAATTATAGTGTATCCTATATGCACTGAGTGTTACACAGAACATTCAAGCCATGTTATGGAAATACAAAGCTCAAAGAATAATACACAGTACAGAATTTTGAATAACAATATATTATATATATATATATATATATATATATATATATATATATATATATATATATATATATATACAGTACAGACCAAAAGTTTGGACACACCTTCTCATTCAACGATTTTTCTGTATTTTCATGGCTGTGAAAATTGTAGAATCACACTGAAGGCATCAAAACTATGAATTAACACATGTGGAATTATATACTTAACAAAAAAGTGTGAAACAACTGAAAATATGTCTTATATTCTAGGTTCCTCAAAGTAGCCACCTTTTGCTTTGATTACTGCTTTGCACGCAGAAAAGGTGAACGGATGGACTCTACATGCCTGTTTCCCACCGTGAAGCATGGAGGAGGTGGTGTGATGGTGTGGGGGTGCTTTGCTGGAGACACTGTTGGGGATTTATTCAAAATTGAAGCGGTGAGCGGTCCAGCTCACCCCAAACCATCTCGATTGGGTACAGGTCTGGTGACTGTGGAGGCCAGGTAATCTGGCGTAGCACCCCAACACTCTCCTTCTTGGTCAAATAGCCCTTACGCAGCCTGAAGTTGTGTTTGGGGTCATTGTCCTGTTGAAAAATGATGGTACAACTAAATGCAAACCGGATGGAATAGCATGCCGCTGCAAGATGCTGTGGTAGCCATGCTGGTTCAATATGCCTTCAATTTTGAATAAATCCCCAACAGTGTCACCAGCAAAGCACGCCCACACCATCACACCACCTCCTCCATGCTTCACGGTGGGAACCAGGCATGTAGAGTCCATCCGTTCACCTTTTCTGCACGCAAAGCAGTAATCAAAGCAAAATGTGGCTACTTTGAAGAACCTAGAATATAAGACATATTTTCAGTTGTTTCACACTTTTTTGTAAAGTGTATTGTCTAATTCCACATGTGTTAATTCATAGTTTTGATGCCTTCAGTGTGATTCTACAATTTTCATAGTCATGAAAATACAGAAAAATCTTTGAATGAGAAGGTGTGTCCAAACTTTAGGTCTGTACTGTATATACACAGTATAGACCAAAAGTTTGGACACACCTTCTCTATCAAAGATTTTTCTGTATTTTCATGACTATGAAAATTGTACATTCACACTGAAGGCATCAAAACTATGAATTAACACATGTGGAATTATATACTTAATAAAAAAGTGTGAAACAACTGAAAATATGTCTTATATTCTAGGTACTTCAAAGTAGCAACCTTTTGCTTTGATTACTGCTTTGCGCACTCTTGGCATTCTCTTGATGAGCTACAAGAGGTAGTCACCGGAAATGGTTTTCACTTCACAGGTGTGCCCTGTCAGGTTTAATAAGTGTGATTTCTTGCTTTATAAATGGGGTTGGGACCATCAGTTGTGTTGTGAAGAAGTCTGGTGGATACGCAGCTGATAGTCCTACTGAATAGACTGTTAGAATTTGTATTATGGCAAGAAAAAAGCAGCTAAGTTTAGAAAAACGAGTGGCCATCATTACTTTAAGAAATGAAGGTTAGTCAGTCCAAAAAATTGGGAAAACTTTGAAAGTGTCCCCAAGTGCAGTTGCAAAAACCTTCAAGTGCTACAAAGAAACTGGCTCACATGAGGACCGCCCCAGGAAAAGAAGACCAAGAGTCACCTCTGCTCCTGAGGATAAGTTTATCCAAGTCACCAGCCTCAGAAATCGCAGGTTAACAGCAGCTCAGATTAGAGACCAGGTCAATGCCACACAGAGTTCTAGCAGCAGACACATCTCTACAACAACTGTTAAGAGGAGACTTTGTGCAGCAGCCTTCAAGGTAAAATAGCTGCTAGGAAACCACTGCTAAGGACAGGCAACAAGCAGAAGAGACTTGTTTGGGCTAAAGAACACAAGGAATGGACATTAGACCAGTGGAAATCTGTGCTTTGGTCTGATGAGTCCAAATTTGAGATCTTTAGTTCCAACCACAGTGTCTTTGTGTGACGCAGAAAAGGTGAACGGATGGACTCTACATGCATGGTTCCCACCGTGAAGCATGAAGGAGTAGGTGTGATGGTGTGGGGGTGCATTGCTGGTGACACTGTTGGGGATTTATTCAAAATTGAAGGCATACTGAACCAGCATGGCTACCACAGCATCTTGCAGCGGCATGCTATTCCATCCGGTTTGCGTTTAGTTGGACCATTATTTATTTTTCAACAGTACAATGACCCCAAACACACCTCCAGGCTGTGTAAGGGCTATTTGACCAAGAAGGAGAGTGATGGGTGCTACGCCAGATGACCTGGCCTCCAAAGTTACCGGACCTGAACCCAATCGATATGGTTTGGGGTGAGCTGGACCGCAGAGAGAAGGCAAAAGGGCCAACAAGTGCTAAGCATCTCTGGGAACTCCTTCAAGACTGTTGGAAGACCATTTCCGGTGACTACCTCTTGAAGCTCATCAAGAGAATGCAAAGAGTGTGCAAAGCAGTAATCAAAGCAAAATGTGGCTACTTTGAAGAACCAAGAATATAAAACATATTTTCAGTTACACACTTTTTTGTTAAGTATATAATTCCACATGTATTAATTCATAGTTTTGTTGCCTTCAGTGTTAATGTACAATTTTCATAGTTATGAAAATACAGAAAAATCTTTGAATGAGAAGGTGTGTCTGTACTGTACCTGCTCAAAAAGATAGGACAGCACCTCCAAAAATCATATAATGATCTGATGCCTCTCGGCAAACTGAACATGAGCTTCTTAGTTTAACATTCTGATCAGACTGTATGAAGCCCACTGCCACGTCACGGCAAACCTCATAGTGAGTCCTACCTCCCTAATGGAGCGGAGCCGTGCGCGGACCACCGACACAGCGGCAATGCACCAGCAGGGCAGACAGCCTTGGTGTCCCACAGCGCCTATGCTGCTAGACTGATTCCCCATGTCTCCAGAACTCGCCGCCCTACCAGCGCAAAACCAAAACAAAAATGGCCGCCACACAGCACCCACACCAAATAAAAGGAGTACTGAAACTCACCTTCCTCCAGCTCTTCAGTGAGAGCAGAAATGGGCTAGACCCTTACTTTGCAGTCTCCTGCTAATTAAAATCACCTGTGCCAAAAGGGAGGAGTACACATCCAAAAAAAAAGGACAGAACATGCAATATGCTCAAAAAAGAGAGAGGACAGCATCTCCATCTGACAGTGGGCTTCATACAGTCTCCATACAGTCTGATTAGAATGTTAAACTAAGAACTTCATGTTCAGTTATATAAATTTTGCCTAGCAGCATTAGATCAACGTATGATTTTTGGAGGTGCAGTTTTGGCGGCCTTTAATGATTTTTTGCAAAAATATAATGAGCATTTTCTTTTCAAGAAAGAAAGAATACTGGAATGTTGTTTTTTATTTGTTTTTTTTGCATTAAGGTTTAATTAAAAAATTAACACAGTTTGGATTTCACAACTTTAAGGGGTCACCATGCAAAACACTTATCACTGCTCTTCTGAACATGCTTTAGTTCTTCTGATTTCTAACCACATTAAAGGTCAACTATGATGTTGTCTAAGATGTCAGTGGATAAACCAAAATCATAATGGATAGCCTGGACGTGATATTTAATGGTATTGGACAATATACTATTTAGCAAAGCCACTAAAGAAGACTCAAAGTCTCCAAAAATTCAATTTAAACAGCAAACAAAAAGGCAGCAACGCTTACCTGCCCAGATCTTGGAACAAATGTACTACAGGGTGCAGCCATTCCATAAAGCAAGATGTTAGCAACACAGGTGCAAAAAACCTGATCAACTGCCACTCTCCACATACCCATTCTGGGTAACTGCCCAGTGTACAATTGCACAATAAAGGTCCGCATAGGGTGTTGTTCACACAAGGTTACTGCATAGTGTCTTCACAGCCTATTAGTCACGCTCCTACTTTTCGATTAGGCGGGCTGGACTAAATAGTTTAGTGTAGGGACTCGTAAGTGTGGGGACCTTTGGCGCAGGTTACGAGTTTACGTATTTTGGCCAAAATATCAACTAATACCTCACTATTTTTGTATTTTTTGCACTACATTTTTCGGGGTGCAGCCAAGCACAAACACGTCTGTTCTCGCATGAGGGGTGTTCACACTGTGATGCACTGAAAGTGTGCTGGCCAGCCCGCCTAATCAAAAAGTAGAGGCGTGACTAATAGGCTGTGAACCAGACACTATGAAGTACCCTTGTGCGACCAACACCCAATGCGGGCCTTTATTGTGCAATTGTATACTGGGCTGTCACCCCTTCCTCGAATGGGTATGTGGAGAGTGGCTGTTGATCTGGTATTTTGCACCTGTGTTGCTAACATCTTGCTTTATGGGCTGGCTGCACCCTGTAGTGCATTTGTTCCAAGATCTGGGCATTGGACAATATATCATCCCCTACTCACATGAATTTCTTCTCTTAAAAAGGTGATAGGATTAAACCATTATGTAATGTTTTTTGGTTTACAGTCCAAAAAGTTTTTTTGTAGTTGTAACTATTTACATACATGTAATGGACAATATGTCATATAATAATATAATAAATCTATGTCTCATTTACTTTATTCACTTAAGGGCAGGGCTGGCGTCAGCACCCGGCGCACCCGGGCAAGTGCCAGGGCCCTGAGCAGGCTGGGTGGCCCACTCACAGTTGGGGACACCGGCATGCTATGGGGGCCCATGGCCTGTACCAGTACCGAGGGGCTGGTGCCTCGAGCAGAGCAGCGGCCAGTGAGGAGAGGTGAGTATTTCATTTTTTATTTTTTTTATGTTTGGTGCAATATATGGAGACCATCATATGGGGCCCATCATACACTGGAGCATTATATATGTAGCATTACATGGGGCCTATCATACACTGGAGCATCATATATGGAGCCCACTATATATGGAGAATTATATGGGACGCTTAATATACTGGAGCATCATATATAGGTCCATTATATATGAGCATTGTATGGGCCCATCATACACTGGAGCATCATATGGGGCCCATTATATATGGAACATCATATGGGGCCCATTATATATGGAGCATCATTTGGGGCCTATTATATATGGAGCATCTTAAAGGGTCCATTATATATGGAGCATTATATGGGGCCGATTATATATGGAGCATTATATGGGGCTCATTATTCTGTATGGAGCTCTATATGGTGACCATAATACTGTATGGCGCAATATATAGGGCTCATTATTCTGTATGGAACACTATGTGGTGACCATAATACTGTATGAAGCAATATATGGAGCTCATTATTCTGCATGGAGCACTATGGGGTGCCCATAATACTGTATGGAGCAATATATGGAGCTCATAATTCTATATGGAGCACTATGGGGTGCCCATAATACTGTATGGATGACTATACTTTTTGTCTTTTGAGCTATTGTAAAATTTACAATAGATATCACTCATGTATGTATGAAGTGAAATGTTTGGCATTGTACTATGCTGCCGTATCTGTGCATCATGAATTGTGGCATGTGTTAAAGGGGCCCATTGAGACTCTTTCGCCCGGGACCCATGAAAACCTGGAGCCGACCCTGGATAAGGGCATAGTTATCAGTGAAACCCTATAGTTTGTATTCTTTCATTTCCTACTCTACGTTTTTCCATTATATATATCTTTATACATGTCATTCAACAAGGTGACTTACAAATATTACTCAAAAATAATTATATAATAATATATATATAATAATATAATAATATATAATAATTATATATAAAACGATAATGTTTCCTGTAAATTCAGTAACCTTTCTCTTATAAATCCCTAAAAAACATATATGCTCAGGAAATTTCCACCTCTGGATCAAAGAATTTTTTTATGCATAATACTATGTACATAGCATGCTTTTCAATGTTATGCTAAAAAATCAACTGAAAATAAAATATATTATGCATATTTATTTGTTTTCTAGCTAGTATAACCCTTGGTGTTTGTCATAAACCCACTTGTTACATTTACATTATAATCCCTTCTTTCCCCTTTCTTGGACCAGCACTCCTCTCATTTGGCACAGGTGATTTAAATTAGCAGGAGACTGAAAAGTAATGGGTCTAGCCCATTTCCGCTCTCATTGAAGAGCTTAATTGAGGTAAGTTTTCTTTGCTCCTTAGGCTGGGATCACACATGCGACAAAAACGTCCGTCGCTCGCATGTGAAATCCCAGCTCTGGCGCCGGCACTCGGGAGTGGAGTGCGCGACTGCATGTATTTCTATGCAGCCGCTCGCTCCACTCCCGAGTGCCGGCGCCAGAGCTGGGATTTCACATGCGAGCGACGGACATTTTCATCGCATGTGTGATCCCGGCCTTACACTTGGTGTGGTGCTGTGTGGCGGCTATTGTTACTGTGGTTTTGTGCTGGTGGGGTGGCGCGGTCTGGAGTCATGGGGACTCTGTTTTGTAGCATGGGTGCTGTGAGACACCAGGCCATCTGCCCTGCCACTGCATTGTCACTGTGGCAATGGTCGGTGCGCGGCTCAACTCCATGGGAGCTATGGGGACTCCTTTCATTTGGTATTGGTGCTGTGTGGTGGCCATTGTTGCTGTAGTTTTGTGCTTGTGGAGTGGCGTGGTCTGAAGACCCCGGACCGTGAGCTCTGCTGGTGCATTACTGCTGTAGCGGTGGTCGGCGCACAGCTCCGCTATGTTAGGGAGGTAGGACCCACTACGTAGTTTGCCGTGACATGGCAGTGGCTTCATACAGTCTGATCAGAATGTTAACCCCTTAGTGACAGAGCCAATTTGCAATTTAATGAGCGGGCCAATTTTTACAATTCTGACCACTGTGAATTTATGAGGTTATAACTCTGGAACGCTTTAAGCAAATCCAGCTGATTCTGAGACTGCTTTTTCATGACATATTGTACTTCACGTTAGTGGTAAAAAATTTTTTATATGACTTGCTTTTATTTATGAAAAAAACGGAAATATGGTGAAGATTTTGAAAATTTATCAATTTTCAAACTTTAAATTTCTATGCCCTTAAATCAGAGAGATGTCACACAAATTTCTTATTAAATAACATTTCCCACATGTCTACTTTACATCAGCACAATTTTGGGAACAACATTTTTTTTGTTACGAAGTTATAAGGGTTAAAAGTTGACCAGCGATTTCTCATTTTTACAACACCATTTTTTTTTAGGGACCACATCACATTTGAAGTCACTTTGAGGGGTCTATATGATAGAAAATACCCAAAAGTGACACCATTCTAAAAACTGCACCCCTCAAGGTGCTCTGAACCACATTCAAGAAGTTTATTAACCCTTTACGTGCTTCACAGGAACTGAAGCAATGTGGAAGGAAAAAATTAACATTTAACTTTTTTTGCAAAAACTTTAGTTCGGAACCAATTTTTGTAATTTTCACAAGTGTTAAAAGAAAAAATGAATGCAAGATTTGTTGTGCAATTTCTCCTGAATAAGCCGATATCCCATATGTGGGATTAAACCACTTTTTGGGCGCACGGCAGAGATCGCAAGGGAAGGAGCGCAGTTTGACTTTTTCAACATAGAATTGGCTGGACACCATGTCGCATTTAGAGAGCCCCTGAGAGTGCCTAAACAGTGGAAACCCCCAAAAGTGACCCCATTTTGGAAACTAGACCCCTTAAGGAACTTATCTAGATGTGTGGTGAGCACTTTGAACCTCCAAGTGCTTCACAGAAATTTATAACGTAGAGCCGTGAAAATAAAAAATCATATTTTTTCCACAAAAATGATCTTTTCACCCCAATTTTTATTTTCCCAAGGGTAACAAGACCCCAAAAGTTTTGTGCAATTTGTCCTGAGCATGCTGATACCCCATATGTAAGGGTAAACCACTGTTTGGGTGCATGGCAGAGCTTGGAAGGGAAGGAGCGCCTTTTGACTTTTTTCAATGCAGAATTGGCTGGACGCCATGTCGCGTTTGTAGAGGCCCTGATGTGTCTAAACAGTGGAAACCCCCACCACAAGTGACTCCATTTTGGAAACTAGACCCCTTAAGGAACTTATTTAGATGTGTGGTGAGCACTTTGAACCCCCAAATGCTTCACAGAAGTTTATAACGCCCGGGTGTGAAAATAAAAAATCATATTTTTTCCACAAACCTGATTGTTTAGTCCCCAATTTTTTATTTTTCCAAGGGTAACAGGAGAAATTAGACCACAAAAGTTGTTGTCCAATTTGTCCTGAGTACGCTGATACCCCATATGTGTGGGGGACCACTGTTTGGGCGCACGGCAGGGCTTGGAAGGGAAGCAGCGCAGTTTGACTTTTTCAAACCAAAATTGGCTGGAATTGAGATTGGACGCCATGTCGTGTTTGGAGAGCCCCTGATGCGCCTAAACAGTGGAAACCCTCCACAAATGACACCATTTTGCAAACTAGACCCCTTAAGGAATTTATCTAGATGTGTGGTGAGCACTTTGAACCCCAAAGTGCTTCACAGAAGTTTATAACGTAGAGCCGTGAAAATAAAAAATCATTTTTTTTCCTCAAAAATGATTTTTTTAGCCCGCTATTTTTTTGTTTTCCCAAGGGTAACAGGAGAAATTGGACCCCAAAAGTTGCTGTGCAATTTTTCCTGAGTACGCTGATACCCCATATGTGGGGTGGAACCACTGTTTGGGTGCATGGGAGGCGCGTGGCTCCACTCCTTGGGAGCGATGGGGACTCCTTTCATTTGGTGTTGGTGCTGTGTGGTGGCCATTGTTGCTGCGGTTTTGTGTTGGTGGAGCGGCGTGGTCTGAAGACCCCGGACCGTCTGCTCTGCTGGTGCATTGCTGCTGTGGCCGTGGTCGGCGCACGGCTCCGCTATGTTAGGGAGGTAGGACCCACTACGTGGTTTGCTGTGATGTGGCAGGGGATTCATACAGTCTGATCAGAATGTTAAACTTAGAACCTCACATTCAGTTATAAAAATTTTCATGGTCTTTTTATTTGGCAATATACTGTCATGGCCAAAAGTTTTGAGAATGACACAAATATTAATTTTTACAAAGTCTACTGCTTCACTTTTTCTAATGGCAATTTGCATATACTCCAGAATGTTATAAAGAGTGATCAGCTTAACAGCAATTACTTGCAAAGTCAATATTTGGCTAGAAAATGAACTTTATCCCCCAAAACACATTTCAACATCATTGCAGCCCTGCCTTAAAAGGACCAGCTAACCTCTTTTCAGTGATTGCTCCATTAACACAGGTGTGGGTTTTGATGAGGACATGACTGGAGATCAATCTGTCATGATTAAGTAAGAATGACACCACTGGACACTTTAAAAGGAGGCTGGTGCTTGGCATCATTATTTCTCTTCTGTCAACCATGGTTATCTCTAAAGAAACACGTGCAGTCATCATTGCAATGCACAAAAATGGCCTAACAGGGAAGAGTATCGCAGCTAGAAAGATTGCACCTCAGTCAACAATCTATCGCATCATCAAGAACTTCAAGGAGAGAGGTTCCATTGTTGCCAAAAAGGCTTCAGGGCGCCCAAGAAAGACCAGCAAGCGCCAGGACCGTCTCTTAAAAGTGTTTAAGCTGCGGGATCGGGCTACCAGCAGTGCAGAGCTTGCTCAGGAATGGCAGCAGGCAGGTGTGAGTGCATCTGCACGCACTGTGAGGCGGAGACTCTTGGAGCAAGGCCTGGTCTCAAGGAGGGCAGCAAAGAAGCCACTTCTCTCCAGAAAAAACATCATGGACAGACTGATATTCTGCAAAAGGTACAGGCAGTGGACTATTGAGGACTGGGGTAAAGTTATTTTCTCTGATGAATCCCCTTTTCGATTGTTTGGGACATCAGGAAAACGCCTCATTCGGAGAAGACAAGGTGAGCGCTACCACCAGTCTTGTCTCATGCCAACTGTTAAGCATCCTGAAACCATTCAAGTGTGGGGTTGCTTCTCAGCCAAGGTAATCGGCTCTCTCACAGTCTTGCCTAAAAACACAGCCATGAATAAAGAATGGTACCAGAATGTCCTCCAAGAGCAACTTCTCCCAACCCTCCAAGAGCAGTTTGGTGATCAACAATGCCTTTTCCAGCATGATGGAGCACCTTGCCATAAAGCAAAGGTGATAACTAAATGGCTCAGGGAACAAAACAGAGATTTTGGGTCCATGGCCTGGAAACTCCCCAGATCGTAATCCCATTGAGAACTTGTGGTCAATCATCAAGAGACGGGTGGACAAACAAAAACCTAAAAATTCTGACAAAATGAAAGCATTGATTGTGCAAGAATGGACTGCTATCAGTCAGGATTTGGTCCAAAAATTGATTGAGAGCATGCCAGGGAGAATTGCAGAGGTCCTGAAGAAGAAGGGTCAACACTGCAAATATTGATTTGCTGCATTAACTCATTCTAACTGTCAATATAAGCTTTTGTTACTCATATGTTTGCAATTATTATATGTGATAAAAACATCTGTCAAACACACATAAAAACCAGAGGGCAGCAGATCATGTGAAAATATAATATTTGTGTCATTCTCAAAACTTTTGGCCATGACTGTATATATATTATAGAAAAGCAGAGGGAAAAATCCTGGATAGGAGGCACTGAGAGGGTTAATGGGACCAATATACAGCATGGGTCCAGGTTTGTTAGGAGTGATTAGATGAGATGGCCAGAACTTGTCATTCCCACCATTCAATCCAGGAGGTGCAGCTGGTTTAACCTCTTCATGACTGTAGTTGTACATGTATAATACAGGTCCTTCTCAAAAAATTAGCATATAGTGCTAAATTTCATTATTTTCCATAATGTAATGATTAAAATTAAACTTTCATATATTTTAGATTCATTACACACCAACTGAAATTTTTCAGGTCTTTTATTGTTTTAATACTGATGATTTTGGCATACAGCTCATGAAAACCCAAAAATCCTGTCTCAAAAAATTAGCATATTTCATCCGTCCAATAAAATAAAAGTGTTTAAAACAAAATAAAAAAAACCCCATCAAATAATAAAGTTCAGTTATGCACTCAATACTTGGTCGGGAATCCTTTTGCAGAAATGACTGCTTCAATGCGGCGTGGCATGGAGGCAATCAGCCTGTGGCACTGCTGAGGTGTTATGGAGTCCCAGGATGCTTCGATAGCGGCCTTAAGCTCATCCAGAGTGT
This sequence comes from Oophaga sylvatica, assembly GCA_033576555.1. NCBI lineage: Eukaryota > Metazoa > Chordata > Amphibia > Anura > Dendrobatidae > Oophaga > Oophaga sylvatica. The sequence continues at coordinate 49,671 of JARQOD010001535.1, read as the reverse complement.
TGGGTCTTGCGTCTCTCAACTTTCTCTTCACAATATCCCACAGATTCTCTATGGGGTTCAGGTCAGGAGAGTTGGCAGGCCAATTGAGCACAGTAATACCATGGTCAGTAAACCATTTACCAGTGGTTTTGGCACTGTGAGCAGGTGCCAGGTCGTCCTGAAAAATGAAATCTTCATCTCCATAAAGCATTTCAGCAGATGGAAGCATGAAGTGCTCCAAAATCTCCTGATAGCTAGCTGCATTGACCCTGCCCTTGATGAAACACAGTGGACCAACACCAGCAGCTGACATGGCACCCACACCATCACTGACTGTGGGTACTTGACACTGGACTTCAGGCATTTTGGCATTTCCTTCTCCCCAGTCTTCCTCCAGACTCTGGCACCTTGATTTCCGAATGACATGCACAATTTGCTTTCATCAGAAAAAAGTACTTGGGACCACTTAGCAACAGTCCAGTGCTGCTTCTCTGTAGCCCAGTGCTGCTTCTCTGTTTCTGGTTCAAAAGTGGCTTTACCTGGGGAATGCGGCACCTGTAGCCCATTTCCTGCACACGCCTGTGCACGGTGGCTCTGGATGTTTCTACACCAGACTCAGTCCACTGCTTCCGCAGGTCCCCAAGGTCTGGAATCGGTCCTTCTCCACAATCTTCCTCAGGGTCCGGTCACCTTTTCTCGTTGTACAGCGTTTTCTGCCACATTGTTTCCTTCCAACAGACTTCCCATTGAGGTGCCTTGATACAGCACTCTGGGAACAGCCTAATTGTTCAGAAATTTCTTTCTGGGTCTTACCCTCTTGCTTGAGGGTGTCAATGATGGCCTTCTGGACATCAGTCAGGTCGGCAGTCTTACCCATGATGGCGGTTTTGAGTAATGAACCAGGCAGGGAGTTTTTAAAAGCCTCAGGAATCTTTTGCATGTGTTTAGAGTTAATTAGTTGATTCAGAAGATTAGGGTAATAGGTCGTTTAGAGAACCTTTTCTTGATATGCTAATTTTTTGAGACAGGATTTTTGAGTTTTCATGAGCTGTATGCCAAAATCATCAGTATTAAAACAATAAAAGACCTGAAAAATTTCAGTTGGTGTGTAATGAATCTAAAATATATGAAAGTTTAATTTTAATCATTACATTATGGAAAATAATGAAATTTAGCACTATATGCTAATTTTTTGAGAAGGACCTGTATATCCCTGCTTTTGATGTGGGCTCGGACTCTAGCCTGTATCTTTCGTCGCACTTGAAACTGAGTTAATCAGCCATCAAATGCCTCTAACAGCTGCTGGTGAATTGGTGATACCTCCGCGGATGTTAACTACTAAAATGCCGCTGTCAATCATTGCTTGCTTATGGAAGTTTATGGAGTTAATACATTTTCCTGTTTGGACAAGAAACTGTGTGCCTGTGTGATTGCTGCCAACTACCAGCGAGCTAAATCCCAATTGGAGGATGTGAGCACTGTGGCTCAGTCAGAGGTGTAGCTAGGGTTTCGGTTTAGGGGGGGCGAAACTTCTGAGTGGGCCCCTAACCAGAGAACCTCAGCAAATGACCGCGCTGTTGCCAAAAATAATCTATACATAAAAAGACCAATATTGATATTACCGCCATAAGGTCAGTGATAAATAATACCAGTCCTACAGAACATATAATAGATTACAGCAGAGTTACAGATAATGACTTACCGCTGATGTTCTTTCTGATGGAATCGTTCACTTTTCATGTCTTTTCCATTTGGCCCCAGACTGACATGACGACTCCTCCAGCCAGGACTCGACTACAGAGAATACAACAAAGACACGTTTCACTTCTCATATTTTCAGCACTGTCACGGTCACCAATTGGACTATTCTCAAGCTGCACAAACTCATCCTGCTGATACCCCAATACTGAGCTGCTGCTGTCATATGTGTCCCTATTACTGCACCTGATACCCCAATACTGAGCCGCTGCTGCCGTATGTGTCCCTATTACTGCACGTGATACCCCAATACTGAGCTGCTGCTGCTGCCGTATGTGTCCCTATTACTGCACCTGATACCCCAATACTGAGCCGCTGCTGCCATATGTGTCCCTATTACTGCACCTGATACCCCAATGCTGAGCCGCTGCTGCCGTATGTGTCCCTATTACTGCACCTGATACCCCAATGCTGAGCCGCTGCTGCCATATGTGTCCCTATTACTGCACCTGATACCCCAATGCTGAGCCGCTGCTGCCGTATGTGTCCCTATTACTACACCTCATACCACAAAACTGAGCCGCTGCTGCCATATGTGTCCCTATTACTGCACCTGATACCCCAATGCTGAGCCGCTGCTGCCATATGTGTCCCTATTACTGCACCTGATACCCCAATGCTGAGCCGCTGCTGCCGTATGTGTCCCTATTACTGCTCCTGATACCCCAATACTGAGCCGTGCTGCCATATGTGTCCCTATTACTGCACCTGATACCCCAATGCTGAGCCGCTGCTGCCATATGCGTCCCTATTACTGCACCTGATACCCCAATGCTGAACCGCTGCTGCCGTATGTGTCCCTATTACTGCACCTGATACCCCAATACTGAGCTGCTGCTGCTGCCGTATGTGTCCCTATTACTGCACCTCATACCCCAATACTGAGCCGCTGCTGCTGTATGTGTCCCTATTACTGCACCTCATACCCCAATACTGAGCCGCTGCTGCCATATGTGCCCCTATTACTGCACCTATTGTGTGGTTCTGTGACCTCTAAATTCTAAAGCAACCCTCTATAATATAGTAATGCAGGTGCATGGGCCCTAGAAAACAGTGCCTGCATTTTGTCCCCTAGAATGTAATATTGCCCTGTGTGTGCCCCTTTGACAGTCACAGTAACCAGAGTTCCCCTATAACAATAAGTGCCCACTTTACACTTAATAGTGTCCCGAGTCTCCCCCTTGTACAGATCCCCTATACACAGTGTGATGCCCCCTCACTGGATATATACTGACCCCTTAATATCGCCAAACTATTTATGGCCCCGCCACTATAATCCCCACACTGTATGATGGCCCCCTAGATAGCATCCATATAGTATAATACACCAGATAGTCCTCAATATAGTATAATGCACCCCATAGGCAGCCTCTGTATTACAATGCACCCCCATAGACAGCCTTTGTATTGTAATGCACTTGTGTCAACCCGCCACCACAATTGTGGATTACCAGGGCAATGGGGTACTCAGAGCCGAGCCCGTAGAAGTCTATGGGGATTTGTCACAGGTAGCTGTGGCTCGGTCTGTGGCCCGGGCGGTCTGGCGTATGTTGGGGATATATTTACAGGGGATAGATTTATAAACAGTTCGTGACGCCACCTGTAGTATTCTGGTAATTAGTACCAGCGCTGCTGTAGATCTCTGAGGGGATGGTGAGGCAGCTAGATGTCGGGTCCCCTACAGGTGGACTCTTCCCTCAGGTCTATGAAGTCAGTGAAGTCGGGTGCAGGTAAATAACACAGTCTCACACGGTCAGCGTCTTTCCATACCTTTACTTGTAAGATGTTCAGGCAGGTCCCAGGGAGGCTGATCCAAGGAGAGTGTATCTTGAGACAGCAGCTGGACAAGTTAGGGGCCTCCTTTACTTCCAATACAATGAGTACAACCAGCCTGAAGCGTAGTTCCCTCAATATCTCCAGCTAATCTATAGCTGTACCACCCAGTCAGCTTTGTGTTAGGAGCCTTCCTGCGAGGGAGCTGAATTCTTATCTTATCGTGCACTGATTCAAAGTCTTCACTCCCCCTGACCCCAGTTACGTACTGACTATAAGGGGCTTGTTTGCCGCGACCTAAGGTCCGGTAAATTCCTGGTTTTCTTATCACTATGCTTGAAACAGTAGTGATCCTTCGGTCCCCAGTGACCGGTAGCAATGTGCAGGACTTCTTCAATCCGTAAGCACTATTCCAATAAACCACTGTGCCTTTCGCCTTGTCCTCGCTGGTAACATAAGCACTCACACTAGCCAAGGGTCGAGCAGTCACTTCTTTCTTTTCCTTCACTTCAAAGTTAGTTACAGATGCTCAGTTATCAATAGGCAGGAGCACGTCTCTGAACCTTATACCGTCCTTTAGACAGGATGCTGAAGACTTTCTGCACTAAACTTCTTCTTTCCTTCCAGTGTATGCTGATGAGGTACAGCTCTGACTAGGCTAAGGTGAATTAAAACACCTATACTAGACTCCACTTTCCGAACTGGTGATAGAGCAATCTGGACTGCTTCCTCCCTCCAGACGTCCTCTCACTCTCAAGTCAGGAACTAAACTCCAGACGTCTTCTCTGTCCGAAGACAGGAACTAGACTGACTAAATCACTCCAACACATACCACCTTGACCACTCCCTCAAGAGTAAAACTCCACTACCCTAAGGGTGTGTCTAGTATATGTTGAGTGAATGAATATTTAGCATTAAACTGCTGTCTCGCCACACACTCTCCAGGGTACTGCGTGTGCCTAACACCAGGGCTACACATTCCCCCATGGTAAAAGACAGCACTCCCGGGCTGTAAAATACAAAAGAGACATTTTGTTTATGCAATAAACATTAAACAGTTAACATTGGTTCGTCCCATCCGGGAGGTGAGGATATCTTGAACGTTGCAAACATTATAGAAATACAAAAGTATTAAATAGCATTCAATAAATATACAATATACTTGTGAAGGACCCGCACCAAACCTTCAACGTGGGTCCTGGGTGGGCTGCAGGACATCCAATTGCAGACCTCACTCAGTGCCACACCACACGGGTTTTGTTTTCAGAGGTAGTTGTACTGGTTTATGTAAAACCAAAATAAGGCACCGAAGCGCAACTATGTACAAATAAGTTCTGGGTTAGCACAGTCCTCAACCTCAAAGTCCAATGTAAAACCAAAGACATATTATATAATATCACATAATACTAAAGTGCAAAAACTTTTTCTGGTTACTGTTTACCCAGCCGGGCATTCTACGGTTAGCAAAATATATATGCATCATATACGTTGTACTTTTCAACTTGTGCAAAACTTATAAAACATTTTCAAACTTTCTACTTATGGTAGACCCGATATGGATCCCACCAATTCTTCTTTACTTATTTATTCATTTTCAAATAATACACTTTCCAATACATTTTCCACCCCGGGGGCTGGAATAATGCAATGGGCCCTAGATCCCAGGACTAGCAAATCATGCGCTGCGATTAGGGTCTGAGTCGCCACAGTTCTTGTGCGAACCTCTAGGGGCGCAACAGGTACATTCTCCTCACGTGACACCGATTGCGTTTCAATCACAGTTAACGATATGGACCGTGTCATGGATTGCGATTGAGACTGGGTCGCATGTTGCGATGAAGATATAACTTTCTTTTGCGATGAACTCTGGGTCGCTAGTTGCGATGAATTTGCAGGGGGCGATGCTGGGGCACGGCCAGTTACTGCTTGATCTAGAGACAGGGACGCTGCGGTCATAGTGACGGTACCTGCGTCTGGGACGGGGTCACGGACGATGGTGACGTTAAGGGCATACCATCCCTTCATTCCCCAGTGCCGTGTATATGTGACGAGGTCTCCATTTACTAAGTCCCTCCCGGGATGGCCTTGCGGTAGGTGAGATTCTACGTCACGCCGGCTGACAAAGACCCCTGGGTAGAGGCCCGTTCACGGATAAAGCCCCAGCCCTTCCGGAGCTGGAACTCAGTCACACACCCCTGCCGCCGCGGTTCCCTCAGGGTACCTTTATCTCTCCGGACACTCTCTTTGTCCGCGATCAGCTCTGCATATTGTTGCTGACGGTTCCGCTGAGCTTCCCGCTCTTCCTCCTGCTGGCGTTTCTTCTTCTCCTCACGACTCTGCCATTCCTGTTCCCACTGGGCGGTATAGGCGACGTCATCCGGCGCGCCATTTCGTCCCAGTCCACATCTGGTAGTGACGGACAGGACCCCTCCGGTGTCCCTGCCGGGGACCGATCATCTGCTGCGGCCTCTTGGCCGGGCGGGCGTTCCGGGATTGGCTGTACCTCCTCAACCTCCTTCGCTTCCACCGCTTCACCGGTGGGATCGGGATCGGTACTTTCGGGGCAGCCTCCGGTTGCTCCTTCGCCTTGGGCAGCAGACTCTTCGGTATCTGGAATCGTGGGGGGTCGTTGAGGGGAGAGATCACCGTGTCCCACAGCCTCCGCTGTTCCAGGGTACACCGGCGTCTCTCGATCTCTTCAAAGCCAGGTTGGTACTGGACCATCTTCTTCAGGCGTGCATTTTCTTCTCTTGTCTCTAGCAACGCCTGTTGCAGGTGCAGGACCACGGATAACTCCGATGCTGGTGGCAGCTTGGCTGGGGCACGGGGCCTGCCTTCCTCCGCTTCCCTGCTCGGCTGCACACGTCCTGCCTCCATGATGTTCCAGAAGATTCTCTCTTCTTTCTGCGGAGACATCCGGTCTCTTCCGTGGAGGTGGGGTTTGCGTCTCCTCCTCCTCGCAGGGAAGGTGAAGAGGAGGCGGACCTCCTTTGCTGTAGGGCAGGATCGCATATTGTAATAGCACTTTGAGAGGGCAGGCATTTTCTTCGCGCCACAGGGGGGTAGACGCCCACGAAGGTACGCCCACCTTCTTCTCCAGCGCCTGAGGGTGCGAATATGGCGACAAAAATGGCGATTTTGGCGCCAAAAGTGCAAACAGTCCTTTTTCACAAAGACAATTCCTTAGGCACACAGGGCTCGCAATTCCGCGAGTTTCGCATCCTGTTCGTGACGCCAAAGTTGTGTCAACCCGCCACCACAATTGTGGATTACCAGGGCAATGGGGTACTCAGAGCCGAGCCCGTAGAAGTCTATGGGGATTTGTCACAGGTAGCTGTGGCTCGGTCTGTGGCCCGGGCGGTCTGGCGTATGTTGGGGATATATTTACAGGGGATAGATTTATAAACAGTTCGTGACGCCACCTGTAGTATTCTGGTAATTAGTACCAGCGCTGCTGTAGATCTCTGAGGGGATGGTGAGGCAGCTAGATGTCGGGTCCCCTACAGGTGGGACTCTTCCCTCAGGTCTATGAAGTCAGTGAAGTCGGGTGCAGGTAAATAACACAGTCTCACACGGTCAGCGTCTTTCCATACCTTTACTTGTAAGATGTTCAGGCAGGTCCCAGGGAGGCTGATCCAAGGAGAGTGTATCTTGAGACAGCAGCTGGACAAGTTAGGGGCCTCCTTTACTTCCAATACAATGAGTACAACCAGCCTGAAGCGTAGTTCCCTCAATATCTCCAGCTAATCTATAGCTGTACCACCCAGTCAGCTTTGTGTTAGGAGCCTTCCTGCGAGGGAGCTGAATTCTTATCTTATCGTGCACTGATTCAAAGTCTTCACTCCCCCTGACCCCAGTTACGTACTGACTATAAGGGGCTTGTTTGCCGCGACCTAAGGTCCGGTAAATTCCTGGTTTTCTTATCACTATGCTTGAAACAGTAGTGATCCTTCGGTCCCCAGTGACCGGTAGCAATGTGCAGGACTTCTTCAATCCGTAAGCACTATTCCAATAAACCACTGTGCCTTTCGCCTTGTCCTCGCTGGTAACATAAGCACTCACACTAGCCAAGGGTCGAGCAGTCACTTCTTTCTTTTCCTTCACTTCAAAGTTAGTTACAGATGCTCAGTTATCAATAGGCAGGAGCACGTCTCTGAACCTTATACCGTCCTTTAGACAGGATGCTGAAGACTTTCTGCACTAAACTTCTTCTTTCCTTCCAGTGTATGCTGATGAGGTACAGCTCTGACTAGGCTAAGGTGAATTAAAACACCTATACTAGACTCCACTTTCCGAACTGGTGATAGAGCAATCTGGACTGCTTCCTCCCTCCAGACGTCCTCTCACTCTCAAGTCAGGAACTAAACTCCAGACGTCTTCTCTGTCCGAAGACAGGAACTAGACTGACTAAATCACTCCAACACATACCACCTTGACCACTCCCTCAAGAGTAAAACTCCACTACCCTAAGGGTGTGTCTAGTATATGTTGAGTGAATGAATATTTAGCATTAAACTGCTGTCTCGCCACACACTCTCCAGGGTACTGCGTGTGCCTAACACCAGGGCTACACACACTCCCCATAGGCAGCCTCTGTATTATAATGCACCCCCCATAGGCAACCTCTCTATTATAATGCACTCCCCATAGGCAGCCTCTATATTATAATGCACTCCCCCATAGGCAGCTTTATTTATAATGCACCCCCATAAGCAGTCTTAATTATAATGCACCCCATAGGCAGTCTTATTTATAATGCACCCCATAGGCAGTCTTATTTATAATGCACCCCCATAGAGAGCCTTATTTATAATGCACCCCCATAGGCAGTCTTATTTATAATGCACCCGATAGGCAGCCTTATATATAATGCACCCCATAGGCAGTCTTATATTATTACCCTGCTACCTCCTCACCACTACCGGAGATATTGCCTCAACTAACACCGGAACTGCTGCAACCCCCCGACCTACTGTCTCCTGCCTCACAATCCTGTAGAATGTAAGCCCGAAAGGGCAGGGTCCTCTCCCCTCTGTATCAGTCTGTCATTGTTAGTTTGTTTACTGTAAGTGATACCTGTAATTTGTATGTAACCCCTTCTCATGTACAGCACCATGGAATCAATGGTGCTATAGAAATAAACAATAATAATAATAATAATGCACCCCCATAGGCAGCCTTATATATAATGCACCCCATAGGCAGCCTTATTTACAATGCACCCCATAGGCAGCCTTATTTATAATGCACCCCATAGGCAGTCTTATATATAATGCACCCCATAGGCAGCCTTATTTATAATGCACACCATAGGCAGCCTTATTTATAATGCACCCTATAGGCAGCCATATTTACAATGCACCCCATAGGCAGCCTTATTTATAATGCACCCATAGGCAGCCTTATATATAATGCACCCCATAGGCAGCCTTATTTACAATGCACCCCACAGGCTGTCTTATTTATAATGCACCCCATAGGCAGTCATATATAATGCACCCATAGGCAGCCTTATTTATAATGCACCCCATAGGCAGCCTTATATATAATGCACCCCATAGGCAGCCTTATTTACAATGCACCCCATAGGCAGTCTTATTTATAATGCACCTCCATATGGAGCCTCTGTAGTATAATGCACCCCCTTTACAAAAATAATAAATCCAGTACTCACATCTCTTGCTCCCGGCTCCTGCGCTGCGCACTGCTTCCCCGCTCATCTGACAGCGAGCGCCGGGCAGTGATGTCATCGTGTCTGCTGTCAGACGCTGAGAGGGGGATTATGGGAGAGGAGGAGAGCTCGCTCCTCTCACAATGCGGTCAGCTGTATCGGCTAGATGCCGATACAGCTGACCCTTCGATGACAGGCGGGGGGCCCACTGCTGGCACCGGGCCCCCCTCTGCCTGCTCAGGGGCCCCATGGCGGCCGGCGGCAAAGCAGGGAGAGCGATTCTCCCTGCTCTGCCGCAGAATGTAACTGTGTCGGCATGCTGTGTACAGTTACAGTAGCGTAGCTCTGGGTGGGCCCCCTCCGAGTGCGGGGCACGGGGCCACCGCCCCCTCTGCCCCCCCGGTAGCTACGCTACTGGGCTCAGTGGTTAGCAATGTTGCTTTGCAGCTCTGTGGTCCTGGGTTCAAATTCCACTAAGGACAACATCTGCAAAGAGTTTTTATGTTCCCCATGTTAGTGTGGTTTTCCACTGGGTACTCCAGTTTCCTCCCACACTCCAAAGACATACTGATAGGGAATCTAGATTGTGAGCTCAATGGGGATAGCATCGATAATGTCTGTAAAGCCATGTGGAACATGATACCGCTATATAAGCACTGTATAATAAATACATGTAATGCAGGTGTGTAGTCACAAAGAGTACAGGTGATTGCTGTGTAAAAATTGAATATCCTATGTAAAGGCAGCTACAGCATTGCAAATACAGTATGAAAGCATGAAGGAGCTTTTTATGCAATTAGTCCTGCAGCAGACTTAAGAGGAGACTAATAAATTCCTTACCCAGCAGCAGCAGCAGCAGCAGTGGTTACAGCAGGTGCAGCATTAGCAGCAGATGGCTCTTCTGGCAGAAACTGTCTGGGCCAGGAAGATGATACCATTCACCAGCCAAAGTAAAGGTATCCAGGTGAGGCCTTACAGAAGATGACTCTGGAGGATGGCGTTGAGGCTTTCCAGACTATATTTGAGAGGATGGCAGACAGAGAGAAACTACCCCCAGAGCAATGGGCAGAGGTCCTAGCTCCCAACCTTACTGGAGAACTGCAGAAAGCATACTAAGACCTTGCCCTGCAGGATGGCAAGAAGTACAACAAGCCGAAGGTGGAGATTATTGCACAGTATGTTTGGGAGTAACCTTGCCATTCCAAGCACAGCAGGTGCAGCTCTGGAGCTTCCAAATGTACAAACCTCCCCAATCCCAGATGTTCGACATGTTACATCTGGTGCAAAAATGCCTGCAGCCCGAGACCTGCTCTCCAGCGCAGATGGTGGAAAGAGTATTCACTGCGGTGAATTTCAACTGCGGTGAACTCGCCTCTGCACCATGCGACTTCCTAACAGTGCTAACGGGGATCTCACTGAGGCCACTGCAGTTCAGCCTGGCTGGGTACACAGCCTCAGTGACATCACTGCTAGTCACTGAGGCTATGCTCGCAGCAGTTCAGTCTCCAGTGGTTCTTAGCCTGGATGGTCGCATCTTGGCACCGTCTTGGTTGAAAACTATTTCTCCCCCAGACATGGATTATGGCATGGGACAGAATGACAGACAGGTATGGTATATTTATTGGTTTTTTAATTTTAGTTTTATCACAGGAGAACGAGGGCTTCGGTGGAATTAGGTGAGGTTGTAAGTATGGTTTAATTAAGATTATTAAACCATAATCTTAGGCTGGAAGGGTCATAGTCTTAGGCTGTGGGGGGTCAGTATCCATGGCCCCTTATCGGCTGGAGAATACCAGCCCCCAGCTGCTCTGCTTTAGCAAGGCTGGTTGTCAAATATGGGGGACCCCATTCAATTTCTTTTTAATTAAACAAAAATTACGGCTTGGGGACTCCTCAATTCTTGATAACCAGCCTTGGTGAACCTGACAGCTGAGGGTTACAGTCCCCAGCTGTGAGTTTTGCCTGGTTGGTTATCAAAAATACAGGGGAAATCACGCAGGTTTTTTTAATTTTTTTTTATTTATTTACAGCAAAGGAGCAGCTGATGAATACTCCCATCCGCCGCTCTTGCACTCACTGTTATTAGCGGAAGCAGGTATCAGCTAATGGGAGTGGTAGTCCCATCAGTTGACACCAGTGACCCGAGGTAAACTTTCTACCTCAGATCACAGCTGAGCGCTCACACTATCTTCTGACAGCATGGGAACTGCAGCTCTCTGATCGGCGGGGATGATTTCACCGCTGATCAGAAGCGCTACGCTGGTGTTTCACACGCTGTCACACAGCTTGGGAAATACCGGCTTTTGTGCTGTGTATGTACAGCTATAATCGGCAATTTAATTGACAATTCACTCAGAATTTTACGATACATGGCGCCTTCCATTCTCCCATTGATGCGGTGAAGTAGTCCTGTACCCTTAGCAGAGAAACACCCCCAAAACATAATGGTTCCACCTCCATGTTTGACAGTGAGGACAGTGCTCTTTGGGTCATAGGCAGCATTTCTCTTCCTCCAAACAGCTGAGTTGAGTTAATGCCAAAGACCTCAATTTTTGTCTCATCTAACCACAGCACCTTCTCCCAATCACTCACAGAATCATGCATGTTTTTTTGGCAAACTTCAGATGGGCCTGCACATGTGACTTCTTGAGCGGGCACTACAGGATTTTAAACCTTCACGGCGTAGTGTGGTACCAATGGTTTTCTTGGTGACTGTGGTACCAGCTGCCTTGAGATCATTAACAAGTTCCCCTCGTGTAGTTTTAGGCTGATCTCCCACCTTCCTCATGATCAAGGATACCCCAAGAGGTGAGATTTTGCATGGTGCCCCAGATCGATGTCGATTGCCAGTTATTTTGTATTTCTTATTTTCTTACTATTGCACCAACAGTTGTCTCCTTCTAACCCAGAGTCTTACTTATGGTTTTGTAGCCCATTCCAGCTTTGTGCAGGCATATGATCTTGTCACTAACATCCTTACAAAGCTTTTTGGTCATTCCCATGTTGTCGAGGTTAGAGTCTGACTGATTAATTGAGTCTGTGGAGAGGAGTCTTTTATAAAGTTGACTATGTAAGACTGCTGTCTTTAATGCAGGTAACAAGTTGATTAGGAGCATCTAACTGGTCTGTAGGAGCCAGAACACTTAATTAGTTTAAGTGAAACAGGTCAGTCAATTCATAAGTCGCCGACTTTCGCCAAAGTCGGGTTTCGCCGAGCGAAACCCGACCATAGCGTGAAGTCAGCCATGTGGTCGTCAACCTGAGCGCCAAAGTCGGTTTTCCCAGAATGCTTGCAGGCCCTTTTCTCAGCCAATGAGCAAGGACGTACACTGTAGGCAACGAGATGACATGGGCAGCGTCCACCACCATCTTAGAGTAGGGCATTGCAGTGATTGGCTTGCTTTGGAGGCGTAATAGTGTCTATAAAAGCCCTGACCGCCGAACACCATTTTACTTCTGCCGATCTTAACAGTAGGGAGAGGTTGCTAACGCTGTTTATCAGTAGGGAGAGAGTTAGGGCTGGAAACAGAACTTCTTATGTGCTTGTGCTGAAAGCAATTGTGCTGTACAGTTAGTGTGCAGTGACGGGGAGGATTTTCTTGTGTGCAGCAGCGCTGGTTATTAGGCTGCCTGCCAGTGACAGGGGAGGATTTTCTTGTGTGCAGCAGCACTGGTTATTAGGCTGCCTGCTAGCTGTCTTGCTGTGTGTACACTGCTGTGCAGACTGCTTATTACACAGCACTAATACTTTTATTCTTTTTTTCTGCACAGTTACCGAGCGTTAATTTTTTTCCCACACCGTTTAGAGCTGTACGCTTCTCACACACTACCGTGTACTGGCTGGTATCACGGACAAATACATGCTGACTATCTGTGTGTGACTCCGGAAATATATACAGAGATTTACAATTTCCCCTACACTGTATACAGCTGTACGCTTCTGATACAGTACCCTTTTTCTGCTTTTTATATTCTGGTCTAATCCATACTGATATATATCAACAGAAAATATAGGATACACACAATATGTCTATTATGTCTAATTTATAATAATAATAAGTAATGATGGCAAATAACATGTGTGCCCATATGACCTGAAGAAATTGGGATGGTAGACCATCCGAGTTATATGAAAAGAACACCCAGGATGTGGAGGGGGATGACCCAGTGAATGGGAAAAGACAACGAGACCAAAAGTGTAATTAAATATTGCCTTTATTGTACAAAAATTGGCTACACAAAATAAAAATAAAAATAATTGTAAAGTTAAATTAAAAACCATGTAAACAAAAAAGAAAAAGAAAAATAAAATTTAAAAATTGGACACACCACACATAAGTATGCTATGTAAGCAGTATATGTAAAAATAAGAATAATTAGTATAATATCAATATCAATATACAAATGCTCAAATAATAACCAGGTATAAACATGGTGCAATAGTGCAATAATACAAAAACCAGATTGTGCAATAATGCAATAAAAAAAGAGAAAAAAAAAAAAAAAAAGGAAAAACCGTCTGTATAGTGCTGGTAATAACAACAAAAATTGGACAAAGAGAAAATGAAAATGCTGAACTATGCAGCGTGAAATAAAAATCTCAGTGACCGTGCTGACCATAAATGTGTACTACCACATGTGAGCAAAAAAATATTAATGGTGATAATGAAACACCAAATGCCGGTGCTCGCACAAACCGAAAAATATCAAATAAAAATATACCGCATGGCTGAAATAATACCTGGGAGCTGGGTCTCGTATGGTGTGCCAATAGAAAACGCCCCCGACGCGCGTTTCGGAAAGATTCCTTCGTCAGGGGGATGTACCAAGTGCCGACCAGTGAGGCTATAAATAGGTGGCTCAATGTACAAGATAAAACACAGCTGTGTAAAGGCAGATATGGCATTCAATACAAATTACGTAGAGCCGGAAGTGACGCATGAAAGAGGTCACGAACTGCCGTAATCTATGTAAGAGCTGAAAAATATCTAAGCAGCGCATGCGCGAAATGTACTGCAGCAGAAGCGCCACGGTAAGAGGCGTGTACTGGGAAGCCCCATCTAACTAATAGGTGAGGTATCCATATAAGGATGCCGCCGTCACGGCAGCACCAGACGCACAGTGCGCGCATGCGTGGTGTCACAGCAATCACATTGCACAGACGATGTAAACAAGATAGAGAACTATGAAGCTGTAAAAAAATCATAACCCATACAACAAATATGAACTAAGCTCACTCATGTTGACAATAAACAAAAATGTTGGATTAAAATATCCATGTGAGAAGAGTGTATCAGCATGTCAAAATAGCACCTATTGTAGACATATGGAGAACATGCATAAGAGTCCATGGATCTTACTAAAAAACTATGTATATTATTGTGAGTATATACATGATAATAGATGGAATAAGATCACATACATTGCATAACCAGATAAATTATAAGCCATACAGAAAACCATTGGCCTATCTGGATATCATAACCAAAGCTGTGCGTGCATGGTGTGGTAAAGATATATGAAAATGGCGCATGCGTCGGACGTACAAAACCAGTGATGACATGACAGTCGACGTCATGTGGCACCCGCCTAGATGACAAGGTAAGGTACCCACATGGAGACGCCACTGCCATGACAACCCGAGTCGACAGCCCACGCATGCGCACTGGAACCAACACCAGCCACCAGTGATGGTCATAAATGTGAAACATCCGACACTGAAATAAATTAGAGCAAGCTATAGACAATAGAACTAAATGAGCAAAATTAACGAATATGACATCAAAGCGAATGAACATATTTGTACATAGAACCACAATTAAAAAATATAAACCACATTGGTGCATAAACTGTACAGTACTCTTCATGGACATAGAAGTTCGAAAATGTTCAAATCTTGCATGAGGATAGAAGAACTCCAATGATCATCATAATATGTCAAGGCAAGATAGCCACATAGAATACTGAAACAATAAATGTAAAAAAGAATTGTTAAAAACTATATATATATAGTATACATGGTCGCATTACAAAAATGGAACAAAGGAAATATTCTCATTGAGACCTAGGGGAGATACCGTCTGAAGCGTCCAAATCCATTTTGTTTCGATTTGAGCAAGTCTTTTACTAACATTACCACCCCTAATGTCACTTTTCAGTAAATCAATGCCGATAACCCTCAGTAGACTAGAATCACAATTATGGTACATCTTGAAATGCCTCGGAAGAGTCTTAAGTGAGGCAACATCCGTAACATCTCTAGCTGCTGCAATGCCTAATACGTGCTCCCTCACCCTGATCTTAAGTTGTCTTGTGGTCATGCCCACATATATAAGGGAACAGGGACACGTGGCATAATAGATGACTGAGGTAGATATACACGAGATGCCGTATTTAATCTCAAAAGAACGTGTTTTGTCTGAACTCAGGAAGCTCTGGGCCTTGACCACATTTGGACAAGCAACACAAGATCCACATGGTCTACAACCAGTGAAAGATGTCTTGACTGGCAGTGAACCACTAGTGGATACCCCTGTGTAAACACTTTTGACCAAATGGTCACCCAAATTGGGTGACCTCCTAAATGCCATCGATGGTTTGTCACCTATAAATTTGGTGATAATTGGATCTGATTTTAAATCATCACTGGTGGCTGGTGTTGGTTCCAGTGCGCATGCGTGGGCTGTCGACTCGGGTTGTCATGGCAGTGGCGTCTCCATGTGGGTACCTTACCTTGTCATCTAGGGGGGTGCCACATGACGTCGACTGTCATGTCATCACTGGTTTTGTACATCCGACGCATGCGCC
This sequence comes from Oophaga sylvatica, assembly GCA_033576555.1. Lineage (NCBI taxonomy): Eukaryota > Metazoa > Chordata > Amphibia > Anura > Dendrobatidae > Oophaga > Oophaga sylvatica. The sequence continues at coordinate 33,683 of JARQOD010001535.1, read as the reverse complement.
ATTTTCATATATCTTTACCACACCATGCACGCACAGCTTTGGTTATGATATCCAGATAGGCCAATGGTTTTCTGTATGGCTTATAATTTATCTGGTTATGCAATGTATGTGATCTTATTCCATCTATTATCATGTATATACTCACAATAATATACATAGTTTTTTAGTAAGATCCATGGACTCTTATGCATGTTCTCCATATGTCTACAATAGGTGCTATTTTGACATGCTGATACACTCTTCTCACATGGATATTTTAATCCAACATTTTTGTTTATTGTCAACATGAGTGAGCTTAGTTCATATTTGTTGTTATGGGTTATGATTTTTTTACAGCTTCATAGTTCTCTATCTTGTTTACATCGTCTGTGCAATGTGATTGCTGTGACACCACGCATGCGCGCACTGTGCGTCTGGTGCTGCCGTGACGACGGCATCCTTATATGGATACCTCACCTATTAGTTAGATGGGGCTTCCCAGTACACGCCTCTTACCGTGGCGCTTCTGCTGCAGTACATTTCGCGCATGCGCTGCTTAGATATTTTTCAGCTCTTACATAGATTACGGCAGTTCGTGACCTCTTTCATGCGTCACTTCCGGCTCTACGTAATTTGTATTGAATGCCATATCTGCCTTTACACAGCTGTTTTTTATCTTGTACATTGAGCCACCTATTTATAGCCTCACTGGTCGGCACTTGGTACATCCCCTGACGAAGGAATCTTTCCGAAACGCGCGTCGGGGCGCGTTTTCTATTGGCACACCATACGAGACCCAGCTCCCAGGTATTATTTCAGCCATGCGGTATATTTTTATTTGATATTTTTCGGTTTGTGCGAGCACCGGCATTTGGTGTTTCATTATCACCATTAATATTTTTTTGCTCACATGTGGTAGTACACATTTATGGTCAGCACGGTCACTGAGATTTTTATTTCACGCTGCATAGTTCAGCATTTTCATTTTCTCTTTGTCCAATTTTTGTTGTTATTACCAGCACTATACAGACGGTTTTTCCTTTTTTTTTTTTTTTTTTTTCTTTTTTTATTGCATTATTGCACAATCTGGTTTTTGTATTATTGCACTATTGCACCATGTTTATACCTGGTTATTATTTGAGCATTTGTATATTGATATTATATAATATTATTCTTATTTTTACATATACTGCTTACATAGCATACTTATGTGTGGTGTGTCCAATTTTTAAATTTTATTTTTATTTTTTTGTTTACATGGTTTTTAATTTAACTTTACAATTATTTTTATTTTTATTTTGTGTAGCCAATTTTTGTACAATAAAGGCAATATTTAATTACACTTTTGGTCTCGTTGTCTTTTCCCATTCACTGGGTCATCCCCCTCCACATCCTGGGTGTTCTTTTCATATAACTCGGATGGTCTACCATCCCAATTTCTTCAGGTCATATGGGCACACATGTTATTTGCCATCATTACTTATTATTATTATAAATTATACATAATAGACATATTGTGTGTATCCTATATTTTCTGTTGATATATATTTTTATATTGCTCATTGTGTTTTGCACAATTAATTTTTTCCAGGACATGGATTTCAAGACCAGGGAAACCTTTTGGCAGGGTCAAGTCAATGATGTCTTTGGTGGTATCAACATGACTAGTAGTACTATTGATGGGTCTAATTCTGACTCCATTTCAAAATTAATTAAAAAATTTTATTTAAACGCACTAAAATTTGGTGGACAAAGGCGTTCTTAGAGAACTATGTACAAAAACAATTAATACCTAGAGGGTTAAGGTGAGAGTTACTCCGTCATTTGTCATTGAGGACAAGGATTTCATTGCTGACTGGGAGAAAATTTGTAATGAAACATCATGGAAATTAATGGGACTGTTGGTCGGACTCAATTCCAAGATCATTGTAGAGGTTGACACACAATTGAATGAACAATTTGATAAAGCTAAAACTTGTATGTCTCCAGAGCAATTCAAAGCCTTTAATGAGTCCATAGACAAGGATTTGGATGTTTTAGTTAAAGATATACAAAAGAAACATTCTGCCAAATTATTTAGGGATCAGAATGATCTTTCTGTGGGACGCATATACAGGTGGAAAAAACAGCTATCCATCAGTCATGAACATTCCTCTTCCCATGTGTCACACCCTTCCATCAGTGATACATCCATCGCCTCCTCTTCTGTTTCTGTGGCTTCCTTTACACCAAAGAGGAAGAGAAATTTGCGGTTTTTACCCAATAAAAGGGAATATTCTCCAGATAATGGCAATAATCAACTCAAGGTAATCAACCTAAGTACTCATACATTCTCTCTGCTGGAAAATAATCTGTTAACCAAGGGTCTCATGTTTTGTCCCACTGCTAATTTTAATAAATTCATGGCAGTGAAGGATTTACATCTTTTTGCCAGAAAGATTTTGTTCAAACGCATATATAATAATTCAAATTCCCTTACATCTTTTCCCACAGAGACGGAACAGGAGGCATTAGCCCATCTAGAACAACTGGCCAGGGAACATAATTTCCGTGAAGGTGAGGTCCCAGACATTATTAAAAAAACATCTAATAAATTTCCTCCACTATCTTCCTGTCCAGCTATAGACACGTTTGTCAAAACTGTGAGCAACGAATTGGACAACATTCCTTGTCACCCCTATTCCAATAATTTCAGTGTAGAAGAGCGTCAGGGTCTCAGGAGACTTATGGGACTCAGTGATGTAGTTTTTAAGGCAGCAGATAAGGGTGGGAACGTGGTGGTGTGGCCCAAGGATCTTTATGAATCGGAGGCTTTACGCCAGCTTAATGATACATCATGTTACAAAAAGCTAACTTTTAATCCCCTTTCCAAATTTCAGCATTGAATTATTCATGTTTCTACAAGATTCCAGAGATGAAGGCATCATCACCAATGATCTGTTTGTGTCACTCCAGGTACACGAACCCACCGTCCCCACCCTTTATCTGCTGCCGAAGGTACACAAGAACCAGGAGGTCCCTCCTGGCAGGCCCATTATATCAGGGCGGGGTAACTATTTAGAAAATGTCAACAAATACATTGATTTCATTTTGCAGCCGTTTGTAACTTCACTTCCCTCATACACGAAGGACACTAATGATTTGTGAAAAGGTGGATGGCTTACATATCGATATGAATTCACTCTTGGTAACTTGTGACGTTGAGTCGCTATATACCAGTATACGACATTCGGATGGTTTGACAGCCATTACATATTTTTTACAATATTCTTCATTTTCACGTGCATTCATTGTTTTTTTCACTAACCTGTTAGAATTTGCTTTGACACATAATTTTTTTACTTTTAAGGGGTCCTTTTTCCTACAAATCCAAGGAACAGCCATGGGAGCCTCGTTTGCCCCAGCATACGCCAACCTGTTCCTTGGATTTTGGGAAAGGGACCTCTTTTTATCAGATTGTGTTAATTCCATTGAGCGTGTTCCATTTTGGACTCGCTATATAGACGATGTTTTTTTCATTTGGCAGGATTCAGTTGATACATTAATTCAGTTTATAGATACACTCAATCACAATTCTATAAACATCAAACTCACCTTTTGTTACCATGCTCAGACAATGGAATTTCTGGATGTCCGTGTTATGAGGGATTTGAATAATTGTCTACAAACTAATTTATTTAGAAAACAAACGGCTGTGAATTCTTTAGTCCACGCTTCCTCCTCACACCCAAGGGCTCCTATTGATTCAATTCCATTTGGACAGTTTCTACGTCTAAGACGAATCTGTTCAAGTGATCAAGATTTTGACTTACAGTCTGAAATAATGGTGAGAGGTTTTTGGAACGTGGCTACAGTCGTAGATCAATCAAACGAGCCTACAATAGAGCCTGGCATGTTACCCGCCACGAGGCCCTTTATGGCCAGGGCACAATGAAATCTAACATCAACACCGTGAGATTTATCACTCAGTATAATGGACAAAGTGATCAATTTAGGGCCTTACTTTCCAAACATTGACCGATTTTAAAATCAGATCCAATTATCACCAAATTTATAGGTGACAAACTATCGATGGCATTTAGGAGGTCACCCAATTTGGGTGACCATTTGGTCAAAAGTGTTTACACAGGGGTATCCACTAGTGGTTCACTGCCAGTCAAGACATCTTTCACTGGTTGTAGACCATGTGGATCTTGTGTTGCTTGTCCAAATGTGGTCAAGGCCCAGAGCTTCCTGAGTTCAGACAAAACACGTTCTTTTGAGATTAAACACGGCATCTCGTGTATATCTACCTCAGTCATCTATTATGCCACGTGTCCCTGTTCCCTTATATATGTGGGCATGACCACAAGACAACCTAAGATCAGGGTGAGGGAGCACGTATTAGGCATTGCAGCAGCTAGAGATGTTACGGATGTTGCCTCACTTAAGACTCTTCCGAGGCATTTCAAGATGTACCATAATTGTGATTCTAGTCTACTGAGGGTTATCGGCATTGATTTACTGAAAAGTGACATTAGGGGTGGTAATGTTAGTAAAAGACTTGCTCAAATCGAAACAAAATGGATTTGGACGCTTCAGACGGTATCTCCCCTAGGTCTCAATGAGAATATTTCCTTTGTTCCATTTTTGTAATGCGACCATGTATACTATATATTATAGTTTTTAACAATTCTTTTTTACATTTATTGTTTCAGTATTCTATGTGGCTATCTTGCCTTGACATATTATGATGATCATTGGAGTTCTTCTATCCTCATGCAAGATTTGAACATTTTCGAACTTCTATGTCCATGAAGAGTACTGTACAGTTTATGCACCAATGTGGTTTATATTTTTTAATTGTGGTTCTATGTACAAATATGTTCATTCGCTTTGATGTCATATTCGTTAATTTTGCTCATTTAGTTCTATTGTCTATAGCTTGCTCTAATTTATTTCAGTGTCGGATGTTTCACATTTATGACCATCACTGGTGGCTGGTGTTGGTTCCAGTGCGCATGCGTGGGCTGTCGACTCGGGTTGTCATGGCAGTGGCGTCTCCATGTGGGTACCTTACCTTGTCATCTAGGCGGGTGCCACATGACGTCGACTGTCATGTCATCACTGGTTTTGTACGTCCGACGCATGCGCCATTTTCATATATCTTTACCACACCATGCACGCACAGCTTTGGTTATGATATCCAGATAGGCCAATGGTTTTCTGTATGGCTTATAATTTATCTGGTTATGCAATGTATGTGATCTTATTCCATCTATTATCATGTATATACTCACAATAATATACATAGTTTTTTAGTAAGATCCATGGACTCTTATGCATGTTCTCCATATGTCTACAATAGGTGCTATTTTGACATGCTGATACACTCTTCTCACATGGATATTTTAATCCAACATTTTTGTTTATTGTCAACATGAGTGAGCTTAGTTCATATTTGTTGTTATGGTTATGATTTTTTTACAGCTTCATAGTTCTCTATCTTGTTTACATCGTCTGTGCAATGTGATTGCTGTGACACCACGCATGCGCACACTGTGCGTCTGGTGCTGCCGTGACGGCGGCATCCTTATATGGATACCTCACCTATTAGTTAGATGGGCTTCCCAGTACACGCCTCTTACCGTGGCGCTTCTGCTGCAGTACATTTTGCGCATGCGCTGCTTAGATATTTTCAGCTCTTACATAGATTACGGCAGTTCGTGACCTCTTTCATGCGTCACTTCCGGCTCTACGTAATTTGTATTGAATGCCATATCTGCCTTTACACAGCTGTTTTTTATCTTGTACATTGAGCCACCTATTTATAGCCTCACTGGTCGGCACTTGGTACATTCCCCTGACGAAGGAATCTTTCCGAAACGCGCGTCGGGGCGCGTTTTCTATTGGCACACCACACGAGACCCAGCTCCCAGGTATTATTTCAGCCATGCGGTATATTTTTATTTGATATTTTTCGGTTTGTGCGAGCACCGGCATTTGGTGTTTCATTATCACCATTAATATTTTTTTGCTCACATGTGGTAGTACACATTTATGGTCAGCACGGTCACTGAGATTTTTATTTCACGCTGCATAGTTCAGCATTTTCATTTTCTCTTTGTCCAATTTTTGTTGTTATTACCAGCACTATACAGACGGTTTTTCCTTTTTTTTTTTTTTTTCTTTTTTTATTGCATTATTGCACAATCTGGTTTTTGTATTATTGCACTATTGCACCATGTTTATACCTGGTTATTATTTGAGCATTTGTATATTGATATTGATATTATACTAATTATTCTTATTTTTACATATACTGCTTACATAGCATACTTATGTGTGGTGTGTCCAATTTTTAAATTTTATTTTTATTTTTATTTTTTTGTTTACATGGTTTTTAATTTAACTTTACAATTATTTTTATTTTGTGTAGCCAATTTTTGTACAATAAAGGCAATATTTAATTACACTTTTGGTCTCGTTGTATTTTCCCATTCACTGGGTCATCCCCCTCCACATCCTGGGTGTTCTTTTCTAATCCATACTGAGCCTGAGAGCGTCTGTTTGTGACTCCGGAAATATATACGGAAATTTAACAATTTTCCACTATACTATATACACCTGGTATCTTTGATAAGTTATCCCTTTTTCTGCTTTTCATTTTTCAGGTCTAATCCATACTGAGCCTGAGAGCGTCTGTGTGTGACTTCCGAAATATATACGGAGATTGCAATTTTCCCCAATACTATAACACCTGGTATCTTTTGATACAGTACCCTTTTTCTGCTTTTTATATTCTGGTCTAATCCATACTGAGCCTGAGAGTGTCTGTGTGTGACTCCTGAAATATATACGGAGATTCCAATTTTTTCCCTATACTATATAACCTGGTATCTTCTGATACAGTACCCTTTTTCTTGCTTTTTATATTGGTCAAAATCCATGCTGACCTGAGAGTGTCTGTGTGTGACTCCTGAAATATATACGAGATTGCAATTTTCCCCAATACTATATACACCTGGTATCTTCTGATACAGTACCCTTTTTCTGCTTTTTATATTCTGGTCTAATCCATACTGAGCCTGAGAGAGTCTGTGTGTGACTTCCTGAAATATATACGGAGATTTAAAATTTTTTCCCTATACTATATACACCTGGTATCTTCTGATGCAGTACCCTTTTTCTGCTTTTTGTATTCCTGGTCTAATCCATACTGAGCCTGAGAGCGTCTGTGTGTGACTCCTGAAATATATACAGAGATTTCCAAATTTTCCCTTATACTATATACACCTGGTATCTTCTGATACAGTACCCTTTTTCTGCTTCTTATATTCTGGTCTAATCCATACTGAGCCTGAGACGTCTGTATGTGACTCCGGAAATATGTACGGAGATTTGCAGTGTTCCCCTATACTATATGCACCTGGTATCTTCTGATACAGTACCCTTTTTCTACTTTTTATATTCTGGTCTAATTTCTACTGAACCTGAGAGCGTCTGTGTGTGACTCCTGAATTATATACGGAGATTGAAATTTTCCCCAAAACTATGTACACCTGGTATCTTTTGATACAGAACCCTTTTTCTGCTTTTTTATATTCTGGTCTAATCCATACTGAGCGTGAGAGCGTCTGTGAGTGACTCCTGAAATATATACGGAAGATTTCCAAATTTTCCTATACTATATACACCTGGTATCTTCTGATACAGTACCCTTTTCTGCTTCTTATATTCTGGTCTAATCCATACTGAGCCTGAGAAGTCTGTGTGTGACTCCGAAATATATACGGAGATTTACAAGTGTTCCCTATACTATATGCACCTGGTTCTTCTGATACAGTACCCTTTTTCTGCTTTTTATATTCTGGTCTAATCCATACGAGCCTGAGAGCGTCTGTGTGTGACTCCTGAAATATATACGGAGATTTACAATTTTCCCTATAACTATATACACCTGGTATCTTCTGATACAGTACCCTTTTTCTGCTTTTTATATTTCTGGTCTAATCCATACGAGCTGAGAGCGTTGTGTGTGACTCCAGAAATATATACGGAGATTTAAATTTTCCCTATACTATATACACCTGGTATCTTCTGATACAGTACCCTTTTCTGCTTTTATATTCTGGTCTAATCCATACTGAGCCTGAGAGCGTCTGTGTGTGACTCCAAATATATGAGATTAATTACGCATAAATCACTGTCTTATACAGTACCTTTTTTCTCTTTTATATCTGCTAATCCATACGACCTGAGAGTTCTGTGTCACTCCTAAAATTACGAGATTTACAATTTCCTATACAATACCTGGTTTCTTCTTATAGATCTTTGCTTTATTTCTGGTCTAATCCATACTGAACCTGAGAGCGTCTGTGTGTGATTCCTGAAATACATTCGGAGATTGAAATTTTCCCAATACTATATACACCTGGTATCTTCTGATACAGAACCCTTTTTCTGCTTTTTATATTCTTGTCTAATCCATACTGAGCCTGAGAGCGTCTGTGTGTGACTCCTGAAATATATACAGAGATTTCCAATTTTTTCCCTATAGTATATACACCTAGTATCTTCTGATACAATGCCTTTTTTTGCTATTTATATTCTGGTCTAATTTATACTGCGCCTGAGAACGTCTGTGTGTGACTCCTGAAATATATACGGAGATTGCAATTTTTCCCCAATACTATATACACCAGGTATCTTCTGATACAGTACCCTTTTTCTGCTTTTTATATTCTGGTCTAATCCATACTGAGCCTGAGAGCATCTGTGTGTGACTCCTGAAATAATATACGGAGATTTACAATTTTCCCCAATACTATATACACCTGGTATCTTCTTATACAGTACCCTTTTTCTGCTTTTTATATTCTGGTCTAATCCATACAGAGCCTGAGAGCGTCTGTGTGTGACTCCTAAAATATATACGGAGATTTACAATTTCCCTACACTATATACACCTGTTATCTTCTGATACAGTACCCTTTTTCTGCTTTTTATATTCTGTCTAATCCTTAGTGAGCCTGAGAGTATCTGTGTGTGACTCCTGAAATATATACGGAGATTTCCATTTTTTCCCTATAGTAATATACCTGGTATCTTCTGATACAGTACCCTTTTATTGCTTTTTATATTTTGGTCTAATCCATACAGAGCCTGAGAGCGTCTGTGTGTGACTCCTGAAATAACATACGGAGATTTACAATTTTCCCCAATACTGTATACACCTGGTATCTTCTGATGCAGTACTCTTTTTCTGCTTTTTATATTCTGGTCTAATCCATACTAAGCCTGAGAGTGTCTGTGTGTGACTCCTGAAATATATATGGAGATTTACAATTTTCCCCAATATTATATACACCTGGTATCTTCTGATACAGTACCCTTTATCTGCTTTTTATATTCTGGTCTAATCCATACTGAGCCTGAGAGCGTCTGTGTGTAACTCCTGAAATATATACGGAGATTTTCAATTTTTATCCTATACTATATACACCTGGTATCTTCTGATACAGTACCCTTTTTCTGCTTCTTATATTCTGGTCTGATTCATACTGAGCCTGAGAACGTCTGTGTGTGACTCCGGAAATATGTACGGAGATTTGCAGTGTTCCCCTATACTAATGCACCTGGTATCTTCTGATACAGTACCCTTTTTCTACTTTTTATATTCTGGTCTAATTTATACTGAACCTGAGAGCGTCTGTGTGTGACTCCTGAATTATATACGGAGATTGAAATTTTCCCCAATACTATATACACCTGGTATCTTTTGATACAAAACCCTTTTTCTGCTTTTTTATATTCTGGTCTAATCCATACTGAGCGTGAGAGCGTCTGTGAGTGACTCCTGAAATATATATGGAAATTTCCAAATTTTCAACTATACCATATACACCTGGTTTCTTCTGATACGGTACCCTTTTTCTGTTTCTTATATTCTGGTCTAATCCATACTGAGCTGTTGTGAATGTGCTAGAAATGAATTCTGAGCAGAAGCTCCCTCTGGTGGTTACAAACAGTACTGAACTATCCAATGAAGATTATGAAGATTGGCGATCAGGTGTTACTGACTGGTATTATATAAGGGAGGTTCCCTCCCATCAGGGTTGCCGGTGATCAATTGTTCTGGTCTCTTCTTTGATTCCTGTTCACTTTGTAGCCTGCTGTTTCGTGCCTGCATCTTCTGCTAACATCTGCCTGCATCTTCTTTTTGTTTTTTGTGCTTGCTTTTTGCATTTTGTCCTGAACTTCTGTGGGGGTCTGCCGGGTCCCCTCCGGGGGCTTGTGCTCCTCTCAGTTTAGTTCAGCCACTGTTGTTTGTTCTTTTGCCTTTTCCAGTTTTTTCAGTGGCTGCTGTTTAGTTTTTGTTACACCAGAGAACTAATTTAGGTGGTAGAGGTCGTGTGATCTCAGGTGTTTTTGTAATTAGTAGAGTTGGTACTTTTCAGGGTTTTTTGGGGTTGCAGTAAGTGTCCTTCCTATCCTTTTCTATTTAGGAAGTTTGGGCCCCAACGTTTGCTCATACTATTTTCTATCTGTGTCTGTATCTCCTCTTGTCTAACCGCCATTACATGTTTGAGGGCTTTCTTTTTCTTTGGGGATCTGCTCCGGGGCAGATAGTTTTCCTCTTTCTATCTTTAGGTGTAGTTAGTTTCTCAGGCTGTGACGAGGCGTCTAGGACCAACGTGGGTACGCTCCACGGCTGCCTTTAGTTGTGGTGGTTAGTCAGGGTACTGCAATCCCATAGATTCCAACCTCTCTGGTGTATTTCCTTTTTTGCTTGCTCTCCTCAGCTACCAAATCATAACAGGATCACCGGCCCAAAAACTGATATTTGTATGGTACTCTCAGAAGGGGAAAAATAGTGTTAAAGAAAGAAGATTGTCAGAGTTGTCAGAGATTTTTTTTTTTTTCCCTCTACCTCTGGGTGCTGAGGAGGATTTTTATTTTTTTTTTCTCTCAATGGAGTTTGCACAGTTGTCTGGCAGTGTGGATCAGCTTGCCACTGAAGTTCGGAGTATTGCTACCTATCTTGCAGGGTTGCCTGTTGTGGAACCTAGGATTCCCATGCCAGATTTGTTTTTAGGGGATCGAGCTAAATTTCTGAATTTCAAAAATAACTGTAAGTTGTTTTTTGCCTTGAAGTCTAAGTCCTCAGGGAACGCAGCGCAGCAGGATCAAATTGTCATCTCTCTCCTGCGCGGCGATCCTCAGGATTGGGCTTTTTCCCTGACACCTGGGATCCTGTTTTGAGTAATGTTGATGCATTTTTTCAGGCTCTGGGGTTATTGTACGATGAGCCTAATGTCACTGATCAAGCTGAAAAAGCCTTGTTGGCATTAAATCAGGGGCTTGAGGACGCTGAGTTATACTGTCAGAGATTCCAAAGGTGGGCAGTCCTGACCAAATGGAATGACGATGCTTTGGCAGCCCTTTTTTGGAAGGGTCTGTCAGAGAATGTAAAGGATGCTATGGTGGGATTCCCTGTCCCCTCTGGTCTCAATGATTCTATGTCATTAGCGATTCAAATTGACAGACGTTTGCGTGAGCGTAGAGGTATGCGTGGAATAGTGTTGTCTTGTGAAACAGCTTTTGAACCCATGCAGTGTGATAGAGTGGCTTCTGGGGCACAGTGTCATGAGTTTCGAAAGCGCAATGGGTTATGTTTCTACTGTGGTGATGCCTCTCATGTTATTTCAGTCTGCACTAAGCGGGGAAGACGTTTTGCACGCTCAGTTGTCTTGGGTAGTGTTCAGACTAAATTTTTGTTGACTGTTACCCTGATTTGCTCCCTGTCCACATTTTCTGCTCAGGCTTTCGTTGATTCCGGAGCAGCTATTAACCTGATGGATTTTGATTTTGCTAAACGTTGTGGGTTTCCCTTGATACCCCTACGGAAGCTTATTCCCCTACTTGGGATCGATTCTACCCCTTTGGCTGAGAATAAACCTCAGTTCTCTACTCAAGTGATAATGAGGGTTGAACCTGATCATCAGGAGAGTTGCAATTTTTGGTGCTGTATAATCTGCATGACATTATCGTACTGGGTTTCCCTTGGTTACAGTCTCATAATCCTGTTTTGGATTGGAAATCTGTGTCTGTAACCAGTTGGGGCTGCCAATGTGTTAATACCAACACTCCTGTTTTTTCTGCCTCCCCCCAGGCTCAGGATGTTCCTGACTTTTTGACTGATTTTTCTGATGTGTTTAGCGAAAGTAAATCTGCATCCTTGCCTCCCCATAGGAGCTATGACTGCGCTATTGAATTAGTGCCTGGTAGTAAATTCCCTAAAGGTCGCCTTTTTAACTTGTCTGTACCTGAACATGACGCTATGCGGTCTTATATCAAGGAGTCATTGGAGAAGGATCATATCAGACCATCCTCGTCACCCTTGGGTGCCGGTTTTTTCTTTGTGGCCAAAAAGGATGGTTCTTTAAGGCCGTGTATTGATTATCGTCTCTTGAACAATATCACTGTGAAATATCAATATCCGTTACTAGAGTTGAGCGATACTTTCCGATATCCAAAAGTATCGGAATCGGAATGGTATCGCCGATACACAAAAAATATCGGCGATACCCGATACCGATACCGAAGTCCCATGTAAGTCTATGGGAACAAAATATCGAAATAAAAAAAAACCCATTCTTGCCTTGTAGGTTAATTGTACATGAAGGAAAACAACAAAGAGTAATGTAGAATGTATTGGGGGAGGTTGAGGAGACATTAAAGGCATAGATGTTTAACCCAATCCAATGGAATAGCATTAATTTTTTTTTTTAGGAAATACGTTCGGATTGACGAAGAAATTCACAATGTTGTTAACCTTTTTTCTATTTTGTCAAATATGTCTGTTTCACAACTTCCATGGTCTTCACCTTTTTAACTTTTCACACACTTTCTCCTTCATAATCTTCAGCAGCATCATCTTTCTCATCAAATTATTCTTCATCTTCACCTTCTTAATCTTCTAAAACTTCTTGCTATTCATCTTTTTGTTAACATTACTTATATTGTTCTTATTAAACAGTTATTATTATTCATATTCTACTTCTTCATCTTCTTCCTATTCATCCTTTTCATCATATTCTTATTTGTGACAGACATTCCTGTACTTGTAATCTGTAAAACTCTAAATTTTCATCCTTCCGTTCTTGCTGTCACGAAAGATTTTAATTACAACAGTATTTGTCCGCGTTCAGTTTAGCCTGCAGCAGCATCAGGCATTTTCCAGGGGCACCACGAGGAGGAACGGACTCACCCCCATACACTGCTTAGTCTTCTTCTGCTTAGAATTTAGAGCATATATTTTGCTCTTCATTTTGGTCTTATACTTAATGTTCTTCTGCTTTTTGATCTTCTGCTTATTGTTCTTCTGTCTCTTGTTCTGTATCTTGTAGTTTGTCTTAACCTTCTTTGTCCTGTTGGTGATGGTACAAAAGCCAATGGAAGTAACGAGGACCAGCTGACTGTGCTGGAACCAGGAGGGTCAGCAGAAGGAAAAGAGCCAATGGCACAACCGAGGACCAGCTGACGTTACTGGGACACGGTTACTAAGCAGGAGGACCTGTGCTCCAAAGCACTACCAAGGACCAGCAGACGTTGCTGGAACTCGGATACCGACATGGAGGCACCTAGGCCAAAGGCACTGCGGAGAACCAGCTGACGGTACTGGAACCCGGATGGGTAGCAGAAGGTACAAGAGCCAATGAAAGTAACGAGGACCAGCTGACTGTGCTGGAACCCGGAGGGTCAGCAGAAGGAAAAGAGCCAATGGCACAACCGAGGACCAGCTGACGTTACTGGGACACGGTTACTAAGCAGGAGGTACCTGTGCTCCAAAGCACTACCAAGGACCAGCAGACGTTGCTGGAACTCGGATACCGACATGGAGGCACCTAGGCCAAAGGCACTGCGGAGAACCAGCTGACGGTACTGGAACCCGGATGGGTAGCAGAAGGTACCCATGGAAATTAAAGTTGAGGCAGCAGGACTGTTTGCCGTTCACACAGCAGGGGAACAGCTGACATTACTGAACCCCAGTAACACAGGAGCAAGTGTAGACTGTGCTAACAGCACTTCCGAGAAACAACTGGCGGTGTTGTAACCCAGGGATGAGAAGAGAACAGGGTGGAGGCAGCAGGACTTTTTGCCGTTCACACAGCAGGGAACAGCTGACATTACTGAACCCCAGTAACACAGGAGCAAGTGTAGACTGTGCTAACAGCACTTCCGAGAAACAACTGGCGGTGTTGTAACCCAGGGATGAGAAGAGAACAGGGTGAGGCAGCAGGACTTTTTGCCGTTCACACAGCAGGGAACAGCTGACATTACTGAACCCCAGTAACACAGGAGCAAGTGTAGACTGTGCTAACAGCACTTCCGAGAAACAACTGGCGGTGTTGTAGCCCAGGATGAGAAGAGAACATGGTGGAGGCAGCAGGACTGTTTGCCGTTCACACAGCAGGGGAACAGCTGACATTACTGAACCCCAGTAACACAGGAGCAAGTGTAGACTGTGCTAACAGCACTTCCGAGAAACAACTGGCGGTGTTGTAACCCAGGGATGAGAAGAGAACAGGGTGGAGGCAGCAGGACTTTTTGCCGTTCACACAGCAGGGGAACAGCTGACATTACTGAACCCCAGTAACACAGGAGCAAGTGTAGACTGTGCTAACAGCACTTCCGAGAAACAACTGGCGGTGTTGTAACCCAGGGATGAGAAGAGAACAGGGTGGAGGCAGCAGGACTTTTTGCCGTTCACACAGCAGGGAACAGCTGACATTACTGAACCCCAGTAACACAGGAGCAAGTGTAGACTGTGCTAACAGCACTTCCGAGAAACAACTGGCGGTGTTGTAGCCCAGGGATGAGAAGAGAACATGGTGGAGGCAGCAGGACTGTTTGCCGTTCACACAGCAGGGGAACAGCTGACATTACTGAACCCCAGTAACACAGGAGCAAGTGTAGACTGTGCTAACAGCACTTCCGAGAAACAACTGGCGGTGTTGTAACCCAGGGATGAGAAGAGAACAGGGTGGAGGCAGCAGGACTTTTTGCCGTTCACACAGCAGGGGAACAGCTGACATTATTGAACCCCAGTAACACAGGAGCAAGTGTAGACTGTGCTAACAGCACTTCCAAGCAACAACTGGCGGTGTTGGAGCCCAGGGTCAAGGAGGATGTTTAAATACTAGATCAAGTATTTTCCTTGTTACGTGTCAATTAAAAATGTCTATACTCCAAACAAGAGAAATATAACCTTTAGTACCATAAGATGATGATTTTACTTTAAAAAATATATGTAAATTAATAATTGACAAACATAAACGCATACATTAACATGTTGAAAAGCAATGCAAACCACAATAAAAATCGGTTAAATAATCTGCTATACGGTTTTAAATAAAAGCATACAAGTACATATCAGAATCCATTAATGATGGATAAGTAACAGTATGTACACCATTTTCATTTGCTGAATAATATCACTAAAAAGTTTTTAAAAATATCTAAAATTTCCATCATGTAATACTGATAATATGTGCCAATCATTTATATTAACAAAAAAAACCTTTAAAAAGTGCATAGTGAAAACAGCTATTTATGCCTGACTGTGGACTTGCAAGCATGACAACGGATAGATAAGGTATATATAGATGAGACTGCATAGCCACAGATGGTGAATGGCGATGTAATACTGTACCTCAATAAAGTGTGCGTTACTACTACATCCTTTTTTTTATATAGCTTTATAAAAGGGTACGTGCATGTATGCTTGCGCCTTTGTTTGGACGCACAGACTGGCTTCCTGCTGTGACGCGTTGGGTATTGGAGCGTCTGTGCGTCTTATGACGCAGACTAACATTCACGGTGCGCATCGTTCATCATCGCAAGCGTACCGACAACACAAAGGCGTTGTCATGACTGCTTTACTCAGTAAACATGCACCTATGATGAAACATACACGCATGTGCCCTATTACATAACAAGCTACAAGAAAAATGCGTGTGAGGTGTGACACAGCTGTTTTGTTAAGGTACAGTATTATATCGACATTGTACAGGTGTCGCTATTCAGTCTGATAAATAGATATCATTCACCTATTCTATCAGTTGTCGTTCTTTCAGCACCACTTACAGGTATATATTTTGCTATTGTGACTATGCACTATTGACTTTACCAAGGTAATGCATGATTTTTGTTAGCGATTATCATGTTTACATGAAGGACCTTTATGATATGGGCTGTTAACTTTCTAATCAAATATGTATTTTTTAAAATGACACAAATATAAGTAATGTTGAAGAGGACTATTCCTACATGCATTGTTTGCACAATATTACAGGTGTACATCACGTCCCTTAATCAACATTGGATATTATATTTACTTGTATGCTTTTATTTCAAAGGCAAGAACACTGAAGTATAACCTTCGCACTGCAGCAGTTGTCAAAGTTCAACCCACATTATGCACTTCCAACATTGCAGTATTTGAGTCATCATGATGTGAGTTGGATTTGTCTAAGCTATGGAGTGACAAGGTTGACCATCAGTATCCTATAACATAAGTAGGCTTTTGTGTTTGCATTTGTTTTCGACATGTGCATATCTGTAATAATATGTCACAATTATTTTGTTACAGATTTGTGACAAAGACAAATCATTTTATGGTTTGAAAGTTGACGTTTCAAATGTTTACAGCTTAGAAATCATGGTGTAGCCTCATATCTATGTGTAGCACTAGACACTTTGAGATGTCATGTTTTTTTCACCATGATTAGGTAGCTAGCAGTAATTTTTGCCGGACACACAGCAGGGGAACAGCAGGCGTTACTGAACCCCACAAACACATCAGCGATTGTTTTCATCTGTGCATCTAACACTTCTGAGCAGCAACTGGCGCTGTTGAAGCCCAGGGTCAAGGAGGGTGTAGGCAGAGGCCTAGTATGAGACGTTTGAAGTTGAAGTTGTAGTTAGCAGCAGTAATTTTTGCCAGACACACAGCAGGGGAACAGCAGGCGTTACTGAACCCCACAAACACATCAGCGATTGTTTTCATCTGTGCATCTAACACTTCTGAGCAGCAACTGGCGCTGTTGAAGCCCAGGGTCAAGGAGGGTGTAGGCAGAGGCCTAGTATGAGACGTTTGAAGTTGAAGTTGTAGTTAGCAGCAGTAATTTTTGCCAGACACACAGCAGGGGAACAGCAGGCGTTACTGAACCCCACAAACACATCAGCGATTGTTTTCATCTGTGCATCTAACACTTCTGAGCAGCAACTGGCGCTGTTGAAGCCCAGGGTCAAGGAGGGTGTAGGCACAAAATATTGAGTTATTGCCTTGTTACGTGGCCATTGCAAATGTATGTACTTCAAACAAGAATAAATGAACTTTACTACAACAATAAAATGATAAATTTCAATTACAAGAATAGAAAAAATATTTATACTTGACAGTCCTCTGTGGTTGATAACGTTTAATGGCTAACTGAAAATATGGTAACAAATTCAAAGCTTTCGAGACTACTCAGGTGTCTTCATCAGGCTAAGAGTAAAGCCAAAAATGAAGAATCACATATTTCTACACACAACAGGACACAGGAATAGCTAAGACAAGTGAGGGAGGGACAAGTGAGGGGAGACCGGCAACAAAAAGGAGAACAAGGATGAATTATCAGCGCCACACAATCACAGATAAATTAATGAATTTACCTGTGGCAAAAGACTTTTGTATGCCCGGTCATAGCATCATGGATATGGAATTACTGGTATTAAAATATAACTTCAAATATGAGAAACGTACAAAGGTTTCAGAATATAAGCTCATCATGACCTTTGACACTGTTAGTGATGGAATGAATAGATCACATGGATTTATGTCATTCTATATCAATTAAGGAATCTGCGTCTATGCCCTTCCAGGGTCATGAAAACCCAAAAAAATACGCCAATGAGAGGGCAATCAAACTTTCTATCCTTATCTAGGAACTGTTCCAATATTTATGTTCATCCCTGTGAGATAATGACAGTTCTGATACACGTCACTTACTTGTCTTACCTATTGCACTATTCCTGTGTCCTGTTGTGTATAGAAATATGTGATGCTTAATTTTTTTAGTTAGTCTTTCCCTGATGAAGAGACGTGAGTAGCCTTGAAAGCTTGCAATTTGTTTCCATCTTTTCAGTTATCCATTAAAAGGTATCAACCACTGCTGACTCTGAAGTCTAAATATTTTTCTATCTACTGGCTAACACGGTACAAAGATACACATGTTTTCTAATTTCAAGAAGGAAAAATAAAGAAAATACAAATATAAACGCATATATGCACATGCCAAAAATAAATGGAACAACACAACACCCAAAAAATTGGTAACAAAATATAGTGTTGTAAATTTAAGAATAAAAGTCCATTTTTTTTTTATGAATAATGCTTAAGGAACGCTATGTTAAACCATAACATAGTGAAGACAATGGATTTTGTAATAGTCACTCATCATCATCATCGCAAATTTTATGTGACAGTCACAGACATTTCAATTATTTAAGTTCATAAAATCGTAACTTTCTATAGCATGTATGACATGTCCAGCATGGACTCATCAATGTGATTGATGACACAATAATGTACAATAAAAAATAACCATTTAAAAAAACATTAGGCATTGTTTGTCACAATTTAAGTGTGTGCCTGCAAGTGTAGGTGAAACAAAGGCTACGGATAGCAAAGGTATATTCTATGTCTATATCAGACAGTGGACAGCCTCTGATGGGTAATGCCGATGTTATACTGTACGTCAATAAAGTCTGCGGCTGAAATCATGCATTTTTTGCTTGTAGAGTGTTGAAGAGGGTAAAAGAATGTCTGGTTGCGCAAAGCTTTATCCGTCAACACTACCTTCCTACTGTCACGCGTAGGGTAGGGTAGCGTGTGGCAATTAGCTGACTATCAAATGTGAGGTTAGGCTGCGTTATTGCGCACTAGGGACGGAAAAAAAAATACAGCAGTAATAATTTAATGTGTAATACTCCACCTATGACAAACAAAAAAATTACGTTCCCTCTTTAACAATGTACAAGACTAACAAGCCTAATGGTTGATGCTGACTTAATTGAGATACAGTATTACATCAACATTGTCCATGAGTAACTATGCACTGTGATACCTATATACCAGTATTAATTTATATCTCTTGTGGTTGTTTCAACAGCACTTGCAGGTATAACTACCTATTGTCAGTATGCATGATGCACTTTATAGATGTAATAATTTATTATTGGACATTATTACCATGTTTACATGCTGGCCATTTCATATATGGTGTTTGAAGTTACAGTTGGCATCAGTATGTGTATTTTATAATGTCTGTCATAAATAAAACTCGTGATGATGATGATGAGGATTTAATGATTCGTACATCCATTGACTGCATTATCTTACAGGTACAGATAAAGTTCCTTAAAAAGCATTAATTCATAAGTCTGAAATGTACTTTTATGCATTAATTTCAAAATGTGAAGAGTAGACTATGTTTTATTTTTTTTTACCATTTCTAATAGACATGTGCAGATATGCGCTGTGATGACAAATTATTATTTGTCCATATTTGTCATAAAAATTTATCATTCTAGGCCTGCAAAACTTCACAATTTCATGTTTTCAGCATAACAAGCAGGGTGACGGCTCTTCCCTATTTGGAGCATGTTGGTCATGTGTTTTTCTGTCCATGTGTCGGGAACAGGAGACTTCTTGCCGTTGACACAGCAGGGGAACAGCTGGCGTTACTGAACCCCACTAACAGTAGAGCTTGTGTTTTGTTCTGTGGACACGACACTTCTGAGCAGCAACTGGCAGTGTTGGAGCCCAGGGAGTAGAGTTCAGGTGGTAGAAAGATGAACATAACAGGAGACATGGATAACGTTGCGAACCAGTTATTTAATCTGAAAACGGACAGACAAATTCTGGCGAGATCCATGCCTTGTTCATTTTCAGAAAAGTAAGCCGGTCTACATTATCGGAGGATAGTCGCATGCGACGGTCTGTTAGTACACCACCTGCAGCACTAAAGACGCGCTCCGATAATACACTGGCAGCAGGGCAAGCCAGCACCTCCAATGCATACTGGCTAAGCTCTGGCCATTAGAGTTGAGCGATACTTTCCGATATCCTAAAGTATCGGAATCGGAATGGTATCGCCGATATCACTAAAATATCGGCGATACCCGATACCGATACCGGAAGTCCCATGTAAGTCTATGGGAACAAAATATCGCAACTAAAAAAAACCCATTCTTTCCTTGTAAACACTAAATATACACACATAGAATACATATATATATATATACATGTCATTGTGACATATATATATACATATATGTATAGTTTATACACTTCTACATAGTAAAATATCCTCTCATTCAATTGCCGGGTAAAGCCGGCTTCAGTGAAAAGACAGAAGCACCCGACATGAAATGACACTTGGTGTACATAGGGTTAACCATGTCTTTTCATGTCGTTTGCTATCTGATTTGCACAAACAATTAAATCAGACTATGTGTGCAAAATTTCACACCTGTAGGGTTAATTAAAGGTGTAAATTCGTTGTAAAAAAAACGGACTTTTTTGCTACGAATTTACACCTTTAATTAACCCCTACAGGTGTGAAATTTTGCACACATAGTCTGATTTAATTGTTTGTGCAAATTAGGCTGGAGTCACACACAACCACAAAAAATCGGTCCGTTTTAGACGGTCGACAATCGGATCAAAATAAAAACATCACACATCTTTCTGGCATCCGATTTTCCTTCAAAGATGCGATTTAATCGCATGTGTGTGTACCTTGTAACATCCGATTTTCATCCGACTTGCGAGATTTTCTCGCAGGCTTGCAAAACTGACATATAATGGATCCAAAAGAATAGTATTTAAATGCCAAAAGAAAGAATAGATATATACACATAGAGCACATATATATATATATATGTCATTGTGACATGTATATACATATTTATAGTTCTTACACTTCTACATACTGTTATAGCCGCTAATTCAATTGCCGGCTTCAGTGAAATCACAGAAGCCGACATGAAATGATACATTGTTTCCACACATTTAACCATGTAATTTCATGTATTTTTATATATGTTTGAAACATACAATTACATGAGTATATGTGTGCTAAATTTCAGACATGTAGGGGTTAATTAAAGGTGTAAATTCGTTGAAAAAAAATGCGTGGGCTCCCGCTGTATTTTCTCCACCAGACAGACAAAGCAAGCGAGTGGGGGCAGATAATAATAGCCTAGGGAGGGTACATTTTTTTTGTGCCCCCCCTGGCTACTAACATCTGCCCCCAGACACCCCAGAAAGGGCAAATCTATAATTAGATTCGCCCTTTCTGGCACTTTGCCCGTCTATTCCCATTGCCCTGTAGCGGTGGCGAATGGGTTAATAAGGGTTAAAATGACCTTGCAATTGAAAGGTCACTTTAAGCCAGGTTAATAATTGATAGCTGTCAATTAGACAACTATCAATTATTAATCCTATTGTATGAAAGAAAAATCAAACACACAGTTTAATAAAAAATAAGTTTAATTAAATAATCACACAGTTTTTGACCATATTTTATTTTCCTGCTAAAAACCATTTCCTGTAATAAAAATAAAATAAAAAAGCAAAATTATACTTACCAATCCGATGTACAGTCAGGTCCCACGGTGTAATCCATCAGAAAGGGTTAACAGGTTACAGGTCGCAGAGAGCTAATAATGCTGTCTCAGACCTGTATTCCCCTGAATGAATAACTTCCTCTCCCAGCGAAAGTAGAGGAATAGATTCATGAATGGAGCTTAATTGATTTATTGGCAATTTAACTGTAGTGACCTGACCTAAAGGGAAAGTGGACACAATCAATTAAGCTTCATTCATGAAACACATCCTCTCCTGTCGCCAGGAGAGGAACTTATTCATTCATGAGCTTTGAGCTGAGCATGCAGGATTACTTGCACTGCTTGGCTCAAAGCTAGTTAACCCTTTGTGAAGGATTACAGCGTGGGACATGACAGATCGGCGGAATAGGTAAGAATAATGTTGTTTTATTTCTTTTTCTTTATTTTAGGAGATCAATGGCTTCGCACGGATTAAGTGTAAAATAAAATATGGTCAAAAAAATGTGTTTTTATTTCATTAAAATTATTTATTCTTAAAGTGTGTGTGTTTTTTTATTTACTTCAATAGGATTAATAATTGATAGTTGTCTAATTGACAGCTATCAATTATTAACCTGCCTTAAGGTCACCTTTCAATAGCAAGGTGACAGTAAGGTGAGATTAACCCATTCGCCACCGCTACAGGGCAATGGGAATAGACGGGCAAAGTGCCAGAAAGGGCGAATCTAATTATAGATTTGCCCTTTCTGGGGTGTCTGGGGGCAGATGTTAGTAGCCAGGGGGGCACAAAAAAAATGCACCCTCCCTGGGCTATTATTATCTGCCCCCACTCGCTTTGCTTTGTCTGTCTGGTGGAGAAAATACAGCGGGAGCCCACGCATTTTTTTTCAACGAATTTACACCTTTAATTAACCCCTACATGTCTGAAATTTTGCACAAATACACTCATGTAATTGTAAGTTTCAAACATATATAAAAATACATGAAATTACATGGTTAAATGTGTGGAAACAATGTATCATTTCATGTCGGCTTCTGTGATTTCACAAAACCCGGCAATTGAATTAGCGGCTATTACAGTATGTAGAAGTCTAGGAACTATAAATATATGTATATATACATGTCACAATGACATGTATATATATATATATATATATATATATATATATATATATATGTGTTCTATGTGTATATATCTATTCTTTCTAGTCTTTATTAAAGCTGTCAGTGTGATTTTACAGTATAGCCGGGGATGAATTGCCGGCTTTTCTAAAGGATACCGATGCGATTTCATCGCAAGTCACACAATGTGGTCCGTTTGTAATCAGATTTTTCATCGCTCCCATAGACTTGCATTGGCGATAGTCGACCCACAATCGGTGACAATCGCAGCATGCTGCGATTGTACACGGACGTTTAAAACGGACCACAAAAAATCTGATACTGGGACTGCTCCATAGATTAACATAGGGCAGACTGCAATGCGATATTTCATCGCATTGCAGTCGTCCGATTTTGTCGCCAGTGTGACTCCGGCCTTAGATAGCAAAGGACATGAAAAGACATGGTTAACCCTATGTACACCAAGTGTCATTTCATGTCGGGTCACCCGACATGAAATGACACTTGGTGTACATAGGGTTAACCATGTCTTTTCATGTCCTTTGCTATCTAATTTGCACAAACAATAAAATCAGACTATGTGTGCAAAATTTCACACCTGTAGGGGTTAATTAAAGGTGTAAATTCGTTGTAAAAAAAACGGACTTTTTTGCTACGAATTTACACCTTTAATTAACCCCTACAGGTGTGAAATTTTGCACACATAGTCTGATTTAATTGTTTGTGCAAATTAGATAGCAAAGGACATGAAAAGACATGGTTAACCCTATGTACACCAAGTGTCATTTCATGTCGGGTTCTGCATTTTCACAAAAGCCGGCAATTGAATTAGCGGCTATTATACTATGTAGAAGTGTATGAACTACAAATATAAATATATATATATGTGTCACAAATTCAATGACATGTATATATATATATGAGGTGTAAAATTGCTGAAAAAAAAATGCGTGGGCTCCCGCCCTATTTTCGCAACCAGACAGACAAAGCCAGTGAGTGGGGGCAGATAATAATAGCCCAGAGAGGGACCATTATTTTTGCCCCCCCCCCCCCGGCTACTAACATCTGCCCCCAGACACCCCAGGAAAGACAAATCTATAATTAGATTCGCCCTTTCTGGCACTTTGCCCGTCTATTCCCATTGCCCTGTAGCGGTGGCGAATGGGTTAATATGGGGTTAAAGCCACCTTGCTATTGAAAGGTGACCTTAAGCCAGGTTAATAATTGAGAGCTGTCAATTAGACAACTATCAATTATTAATCCTATTGCATGAAATAAAAATAAAACACACACACTTTAATTAAAAATCATTTTAATGAAATAAAGACACATGTTTTTGACCATCTTTTATTTTACTGCAAAAACCATTTCCTGTAATAAAAATAAAATAAAAAAGCAAAATTATTCTTACCTATCCCATGCACAGTCAGGTCCCACGGTGTAATCCTTCAGAAAGGGTTAATGTTTACTGCAGGGACCGCAGCTAATGCTGCAGCCTCACAGTAAACCCCAAATGAATGAGTTCCTCTCCTGCCTGACAGGAGAGTAAAGGCTGGGTGTCACATAACGATACACCAGCGATCCCGACAACGATTTGCACTTGTCAGGAACGCTGGTGTATCGCTACATGATCGCTGCTGAGCTGCCAAACAGGCAGCTCAGGCAGCGATCTGGGACAGCGACACTGCGGGTAACATCGCTTAAGGGCCCGTCTTACATAGCGATATCGCTACCGAGATCGCTGCTGAGTCACTAGTTTTGTGACGCAGCAGCGAGCTCACCAGCGATATCGCTGTGTGTGACATTCAGCGACGATCAGCCCCCTGCCGGGTATCGCTGATCGTCGCAGAAATGTCAGGACCTTTTTTTGATCGCTGGTTTCCCTCTGACAGGCACGCATCGCTGCGTGTGACAGGCGGGAGACCAGCGATCCGCTGGTAACCAAGGTACACAGCGGGTTTCTAGGCACAGCCCCGCGCCTGGAAACCCGCTGTGTACCTTGGTTACCAGCGGATCGCTGGTCTCCCGCCTGTCACACGCAGCGATGTGTGCCTGTCAGCGGGAAACCAGCGATCAAAGGTCCTGACATTTCAGCGACGATCAGCGATACCCGGCAGGTGGGCTGATCGTCGCTGAATGTCACACACAGCGATATCGCTGGTGAGCTCGCTGCTGCGTCACAAAACTAGTGACTCAGCAGCGATCTCGGTAGCGATATCGCTATGTGAGACGGGCCCTTAAGTGGAAAGCTTAATTGATTGCTTTCCACTTTCACTTCAGGTCAGCCAGGGACACAATCAGTGACGTCAGAGGGAACTGATTAACAAAAATAGGGGTTCCCTTCGAAAAAAAAATGGCGTGGGGTCCCCCCTATTTTTGTTAACCAGCCAGATGAAGCAGACCGCTGAGGCCTGGATTTTCAGGCTGTTAAGGAGCCAAGATCCATGGACCTTGCCAGCCTGATAATACCAGGCCACAGCAGTCTGCATATCTTGGCTGATTAACAAAAATAGGGGATCCCCTCGAAAAAAATTGGCGTGGGGTCCCCCCTATTTTTGTTAACCAGCCAGATGAAGCAGACCGCTGAGGCCTGGATTTTCAGGCTGTTAAGGAGCCAAGATCCATGGACCTTGCCAGCCTGATAATACCAGGCCACAGCAGTCTGCATATCTTGGCTGATTAACAAAAATAGGGATCCCCTCGAAAAAAATTGGCGTGGGGTCCCCCCTATTTTTGTTAACCAGCCAGATGAAGCAGACCGCTGAGGCCTGGATTTTCAGGCTGTTAAGGAGCCAAGATCCATGGACCTTGCCAGCCTGATAATACCAGGCCACAGCAGTCTGCATATCTTGGCTGATTAACAAAAATAGGGGATCCCCTCGAAAAAAATTGGCGTGGGGTCCCCCCTATTTTTGTTAACCAGCCAGATGAAGCAGACCGCTGAGGCCTGGTTTTTCAGGCTGGTAAGGATCCAATATCCATGGACCTTGCAAGCCTGATAATACCAGGCCACAGCAGTCTGCTTAGCTTGGCTGGTTAACAAAAATAGGGGATCCCCTCGAAAAAAAAACGGCGTGGGGATCCCCCCTATTTTTGTTAACCAGCCAAGTAAAATGCAGACTGCTGCGGCCTGGTATTAAAAGACTGTCAAGGCCCATGGATTTTGGCCCTCAACAGCCTGATAATACCAGGCTACAGCAGCCCCACATTTGGCGCATCAAAAGATGTGCCAATTGTGGCACTTTACCCGGCTCTTCCCACTTGCCCTGTAGCGGTGGCAAGCGGGGTAATAAGGGGTTATTGTCACCGTTGATTGCACGGTGACAATAAGCCCGGTTAATAATGGAGAGGCGTCAATAAGACACCGATCCATTATTAATCCCAAAGTTATTAAATGTATAAAAAAAAGACACAGCAAGAAAAAAGTATTTTAATGAAATAAAAGAGACAACACAGTTTTCATTTCTTTTATTATACACTCATTCCTGCGACGCCATCGATCTCCTGTAAAAAAAGAAAAAAAACAAACCAACAGTATACCACCTGTCCGACGCAGTCCATAACGATAGTCCCACGACGATCCAGCTCTGCTACATCGCAATGACAGGCAGAGCCTGTCATTGCAACGCAGCACAGCTGATTACCTGCTTCCCCGGCGGTGACGTCATCGGACTGACTGCTTTACGGCCGGGATTACCCAGCAGTCACTGCAGTTATCGCGAGAAACTGCATGTGACCGCCGGGGAAAGATGATGGCGGCCATGAAGCAGTGCAGGACGTGACCGCCGGAGATCTTCTGCCAGGTAAGTGCCGCTGACTCCTGACAGACCCGACCGACGGACACTGACAGTGACAGTGACAATCCCGATTCCGGTATCCGATAAGACGAAAATATCGGAACTCGGAATCGGAATTCCGATACAGCTAATATCGGCCGATACCCGATATTTGCAGTATCGGAATGCTCAACACTACTGGCCATGTATCCAGCTTAGAGACCCAAACTTGAATGGGGAAGAGCCATCTGGGAGTACACTGAGAGGCAAAGCCAAGTAGTCTGTCACCATCTGACGGATACGTTGCCTCCCTGACTGGAGCCCTCTCGGATGGTGTAGACATTTGTGGCGCTGCCACAAAACTTTGCCACATTTTTAACATACTGGTCTTTCCCTGTGCAGAGGCACTGCGTGTGCTCCCTCTTGTTGCAGAGCTCTCTACACTGCCTCGACGCACAGAGCTGCTTTGTAAAGCAGTAGGAGCAGCAGTGCTCTCGGCAGTAAGGTAGAACATTAGGGATTGCACCAGTGTGTCTTGGTACTCCCGCATTTTACGCTCCCGGTTCAACGGTGTGATGAGGCTTTTGACGTTGTCCCGGTAGCGAGGGTCTAGGAGGGTGTACACCCAATAATCAGACGTCGTGAGAATGTGGCGATGCGGCGGTCGTTTCTTAGGCACTGCAGCATGAAATCAACCATGTGCTGCAGACTCCCAACTGGCAAAGAAACGCTGTCCTCTGCAAGAGGCGTTATCTCTGCCTGCTCTGCATCACCCCACCCTCACTCTACATACTGACTAGAGCGTTGTGTACCCCTCTGGAGCGATGTCTTCCTCCTCCATTGACTCCTCCTCCTCATCCTCCTCACAAAGTGAGCCCTGCCCAGCCCTTTGTGAGGAACCACGTTGCGCTGACTTTCCAGAAGGTGATGGAATTTGTGACTCCTCATCCTCCACCTCTTCCAAAACCTCATCCCTTATTGCTTGCAGTGTTTTTTGAAGCAGGCAGATAAGGGGGACAGTCAGGCTGACTAGTGCATCATCTGCACTCGCCATCCGCGTTGACTCATCAAACGCACGCAAAACGTGGCACATGTCCTTCATAGTGGCCCACTCATTAATGGTGAAGTGTGGACGGCGCAAATTGCGTGTTGATTGCGCCTGATGCAGCTGATACTCCATAACTGCTGGCTGCTGCTCACACAACCGCTCCAACATATGTAACGTTGAATTCCACCTGGTGGATACGTCACATATGATGCGATGTTCAGGAAGGCGCAATCTGCGTTGCAGAGCTGCAATGCGCGATCTGGCCATGCTGGAACGTCGCAAGTGAGCGCACTCTAGGCGGACCTTGTGCAGCAGTGCATCAAGATCCGGATAGTCCCTCAAAAAACTCTGCACGACCAAGTTGAGCACATGTGCCAGACATGGTATGTGAGTGAGGTTGCCAAGGCCCAGAGCTGCCACCAGATTTCGGCCATTGTCACACACTACCAAGCCTGGCTGGAGATTCGCTGGCAAAAACCACACGTCGCTCTCCTGCTTGATGGCATTCCAGACCTCCTGCGCTGTGTGGCTTCGATTCCCCATGGGAATTAATTTCAGAACGGCCTGTTGCCGTTTGGCCACGGCTGTGCTCATATCGGTCGCATCAGGTAAGCGTCCACGGGTCCATGTGGAGGTAGACCGTGACGGCTCCTGCAGCGATGATTCTGAGGAACTGGAGTAGGAGGAGGAGTCAATGTGGACAGACTTGATTCCGGCAATCCTTGGAGTTGGCAGAACACGTACAGCGCCACTCGCAAGATCTGTACCCGGCTCCACAACATTCACCCAATGGGCAGTGAGTGAAAGGTATCGTCCCTGGCCATGGGTACTGGTCCACGCATCGGTGGTCAGGTGGACCTTGCTACTGACGGCGTTTAGTAGCGCATGTTTAATTTTTGCCTCAACATGCTTTTGCAGACCAGGACGGCTTGCCTGCTGAAATAAAATCGGCTGGGCACATTGTATTGTGGGACTGCCAATGCCATTAATTCACGGAAACTGTCAGTCTCCACCAGCCTGAATGACAGCATTTCAAGGGACAGGAGTTTTGCAATGCCAGCATTCAGAGCCTGTGCTCGTGCATGGTTTGCCGAGTATGGCCGTCTTTTATCCCATGCCTGTGCTACCGATGGCTTTTTGTGGCCTGGGTGTGTGAGGATGACAGGGAACTTGCAGCTGTGGGTGGAATAAACACTGTGTCTCTGGACAACAGTGACAGAGGTTCTTCCATGGCGATCCTTTGAGGAAGCCGAACCAGCTGTGTGTGAACTGGAGGAAGAGGCTCCAACACGAGCTGAAGATGTAGGTGCTGCTGTAGGTTGGCCTACATCTCCAGTGTGTCTTTGTAACTCAACAAAGTGCTTTGACCGCACATGTTTCCACATATTTGTTGTATTAAGGTTACTGACACTTTTACCTCTTTTAATTTTTTGATTACACAGCTTGCATTTGACATAGCAAATATCATCTGCAACTGTATCAAAAAAGGACCACGCAGAGCAAGTCCTGGGAGCGCCCGGTTTGGCTGTTGGAAGAGAACTGCTCCGAACGGGTGCCAAACTGGAGGCTACAGGCAAGCGAGTCTGCAGCCTACCTCTCCCTACTGTTTGGACCGTTGGGGCAATCTCTTCCTCAGAGCTGCTCCCACCACCTTCCTGTTCCTCACGCCATGTTGGGTCTTGGACCTCATCATCTCCACCACTACCCTCTTCCAACACCTGCTGTTGTTGGGTGGTCTGGCCAGCACCATGCTCAACAGAAACTGGCAACTGAGTCTCATCATCATCAGATGCGTTCTGCGGTGTGCTGACCATCGGCACTGGCTCACCCGCCTCTTCAGATTCAGAGAGACACAGCTGTTGCGCATCACTGCATACTGCCTCTTCTTCACATTCCAGAATGCTGCTTGGCTGGGCCCCTGTTTCCAAGCCAACAGATTCTGAGAACAGAAGCAGAGACTCAGCTGGCTCCTGTACAGAGCTCTCTGACTGCCTGGGCAATTTGGCAGGCGGTGAAGAGACTGATGGTTGTTCAACAGTGCTGTGGTCCTGAGAGGAGGTGGAAGCTATTGAAGTCGATGCATTGGCTGCCATCCAACCAACAACGGCTTCAATTTGTTCTTCACGCAGCAGGGGGGTACGCTGAGCTCCTACAAAAGTGCGCATAAAGGAACGCTCACGGGGGAAAACTGGTGGATGCTGTGTCACTGGGTGCGGCAGCAGCCACAGAATCCCCACGTCCTCTCCCTGCTGCAAATCCACGGCCTCGACCACGACCACGTGCCTTACTCACTGACTTCTTCATCTTGGTAGATTGATAAAGAAAGTCAGAAAAGTTATAAGGCCTAAGTGTGGTTATTCCTCACAGACTACAGTGAACCCTGCAGACAACTGTTCAGTATCTGTGAAAGGCCCCTTTGTGTACTTCTATAGTGTTTGCAACCAATGTATTGTATACGGATGGAAGCGCGTCACACTAATAGATTAGATTTTTTTCCACTAAAATGGAGCAGCACCAATTAGAGAAAAATGTGAAGGATGAGGCAGTGACACACGCTCAGCAGACTACAACCGGCAGTGGTTGAAGAACAAACTGGAGCGTAATCTGCACTCACAAAATGAAAAGCTCACAGACTACAGTGAACACTGAAACACAACTGTTCTGTAGCTGTTAAAGGCCCCTTTGTGTACTTCTATAGTGTTTGCAACCAATGTATTGTATACGGATGGAAGCGCGTCACACTAATAGATTAGATTTTTTTTCCACTAAAATGGAGCAGCACCAATTAGAGAAAAATGTGAAGGATGAGGCAGTGACACACGCTCAGCAGACTACAACCGGCAGTGGTTGAAGAACAAACTGGAGCGTAATCTGCACTCACAAAATGAAAAGCTCACAGACTACAGTGAACACTGAAACACAACTGTTCTGTAGCTGTTAAAGGCCCCTTTGTGTACTTCTATAGTGTTTGCAACCAATGTATTGTATACGGATGGAAGCGCGTCACACTAATAGATTAGATTTTTTTCCACTAAAATGGAGCAGCACCAATTAGAGAAAAATGTGAAGGATGAGGCAGTGACACACGCTCAGCAGACTACAACCAGCAGTGGTTGAAGAACTAACTGGAGCGTGATCTGCACTCAAAAAATCAAAACCTCACAGACTGCAGTGAACACTGAAACACAACTATTCACTATCTGTGAAAAGCTCCTTTGTGTACTTCTATAGTGTTTGCAACCAATGTATTGTATACGGATGGAAGCGCGTCACACTAATAGATTAGATTTTTTTCCACTAAAATGGAGCAGCACCAATTAGAGAAAAATGTGAAGGATGAGGCAGTGACACACGCTCAGCAGACTACAACCGGCAGTGGTTGAAGAACAAACTGGAGCGTAATCTGCACTCACAAAATGAAAAGCTCACAGACTACAGTGAACACTGAAACACAACTGTTCTGTAGCTGTTAAAGGCCCTTTGTGTACTTCTATAGTGTTTGCAACCAATGTATTGTATACGGATGGAAGCGCGTCACACTAATAGATTAGATTTTTTTCCACTAAAATGGAGCAGCACCAATTAGAGAAAAATGTGAAGGATGAGGCAGTGACACACGCTCAGCAGACTACAACCAGCAGTGGTTGAAGAACTAACTGGAGCGTGATCTGCACTCAAAAAATCAAAACCTCACAGACTGCAGTGAACACTGAAACACAACTATTCACTATCTGTGAAAAGCTCCTTTCTGTACTTCTATAGTGTTTGCAACCAATGTATTGTATACGGATGGAAGCACGTCACACTAATAGATTTGATTTTTTTCTAATATAATGGAGCTGCACCAATTCCACTAAATAAAATAAAAAAAAAAAAGAGTCAGTGACACGTGCAGATGCCTACAAACAGCGGTGGATGCAGAGCAAACTGCAGCGTCACCTGCACTGTCACACACACACCTTGCACAGAGCTGTTAAAACAACACTGGCAAAATGAAGCTTTACACAGCGGTTGGTAAACTAGCCTGCCTCAAGCACAGTAGTAACAAAATCGCAATATCTAACTGTCCCTCAGAGTCAGCACAGCAGCGTTCTGTCCCTTACTGAGTTCACAGCACAGTGACGCTAAAATGGCTGCGGCGCCTTTTATAGTGCATTCTGACATCATTTCAGCAGCCAATCACAGCCATGCCATTAGTTAAGATGACCGCAGCATTACAGGATGTGCCCACACTTCGTAGGATTCCTCATTGGCTGACTAAAATCACATTGCCTCTCAAAGAATTATGGGAACTTCCGATTCCGGTATACGATATTGAAAAAGTATCGGAATTAAGTATCGGAATTCCGATAACCGAATATCGGCCGATACCCGATACTTGCGGTATCGGAATGCTCAACACTATCCGTTACCCTTGATTTCTGACCTGTTTTCCAGGGTGAAAAGTGCTACTTGGTTTACCAAGCTTGACCTCAGGGGGGCATATAACCTTATTCGCATTAAGCACGGGATGAATGGAAGACGGCATTTAATACCCCAGAGGGGCATTTTGAGTACCTAGTGATGCCCTTTGGGCTCACTAATGCTCCTTCTGTCTTCCAGTCCTTCATGAATGACATTTTCAGGGATTTTGTGTGATAAATTTCTGATTGTTTATTTGGATGATATCTTGATTTTTTCCAATGACTGGGACTCTCATGTGAAACATGTTCGGACTGTGTTCCAGATTTTGAGAGAGAATGCTCTGTATGTGAAGGGATCAAAGTGTCTTTTTGGCGTACAGAAGGTCTCATTTCTGGGATTCATTTTGTCCCCATCTGTTATTGAAATGGACCCGGTCAAGGTTCAGGCCATCTGTGATTGGGTCCAACCTACTTCCTTAAAGGCTCTTCAAAGATTCTTGGGTTTTGCCATTTTTATCGTAAATTTATTGGTAATTTCTCTGTTATTGTTAAAACCATTGACTGATTTGACCAAAAAGGGTTCTGATGTGGTGAATTGGCCTCCTGAGGCAGTCTCTGCGTTTCAGGAACTTAAGCAGAGATTCACTTCTGCTCCTGTTCTACGGCAGCCTGATGTTTCTCTGCCATTTCAGGTGGAGGTTGATGCCTCTGAAATTGGGGCAGGTGCCGTTTTGTCCCAAAGAGATCCAGAGACCTCTAAAAGTAACCCTTGTGCCTTTTTCTCTCGAAAATTTTCTCCAACTGAACGTAATTATGACGTGGGTAATCGGGAGTTATTGGCCATGAAGTGGGCTTTTGAAGAGTGGAGACATTGGCTGGAGGGAGCCAAACATCAGGTGGTGGTCCTCACGGACCATAAGAATCTGGTTTATCTGGAATCAGCCAAGCGACTTAATCCTAGACAGGCCAGGTGGGCCTTGTTTTCCACACGTTTTAATTTTGTGGTTTCCTTTCTTCCTGGCACTAAGAATGTTAAGGCGGATGCCCTCTCGAGGAGTTTCCTTGCGGACTCTCCTGAGTTATCTGATCCTGCTGTTATTTTGAAAGAGGGTGTAGTTCTTTCCGCCATCTCGCCCAATTTGAGACTGGCTCTGGAAGGGTGTCAGGAGGATAAACCCGAGCGCTGCCCTATTGGGAAATTGTTTGTCCCAGACCGATGGAAAAAGAGTGTGATGTCTGAGATTCATTGTTCCGCGTTGCCAGGTCATCCCGGAATTTTTGGTACCAGAGACTTGGTTAGTCGGTCCTTTTGGTGGCCTTCTTTGTCTCGTGACGTCAGGGAATTTGTGCAGTCCTGCGGGACTTGCTCTCGCTCCAAGCCTTGCTCTCGCTCTAGTGGTTTGTTGATGCCATTGCCTGTGCCCAAGAGACCATGGACCCATATCTCTATGGATTTCATTTCCGACCTCCCTGTTTCTCAGAGAATGACCGTTATCTGGGTGATTTGTGATAGGTTTTCCAAAATGATACATCTTGTGCCATTACCTAAGTTGCCTTCCTCCTCTGAATTGGTGCCTTTGTTCCTTCAGCATGTGGTTCGGTTACACGGCATTCCTGAGAACATTGTGTCTGACAGAGGAGTCCAGTTTGTTTCCAGATTTTGGAGGACTTTTTGTTCTAAACTTGTTGTTC